>JAQPPZ010002604.1:0-201032 GCA_028583015.1 Wollemia nobilis
TAGCTAATGTGACTTATTCAGTGTAATGTTGAGTATCCCTATGATCATACTCCATGTGTCTACTATAGGGTCACTCTAAGGTACCCCTAGAATGGGAGATGTGTTTAGAAGTCATAGTTTGTGAGCTTCCAAATGCACAGTTCTCAGTAGCTACAGTTCTTTGAGTTGGTCATATAGGAAACCGATCCAACCTGTCTAGTTTTATTGTTTTCCATGGCTAGTCCCATGGGGTGCCATTCACTCCTATGAGGTCATATTCTATAGGAATATTTCCTTTTGTGTGAAGGGTTTCTTATAATTGTTTCCCATGGCTAGATGTAGCTCTAGTTTCCTACCCTTCAGTAGGTAAACTTGTTTCATATGTTTCTTGTGAGTCTTGAGGTGTTACAATTCTTGTTTGCCTTCTTGATGAAGAGGGATTTGTGGTAACATGTTTTCTCCATGTGTATGGATATGTAGCAGTCTCGTCATCCCTATGTGAAGAATGAGTCTTAGAACCTTATTTATGTCTATGTGAGGAGGAAGCCCTTGAAGCTTCCTCATGTCTTTGAGATTTTTGTGTGTGTTTAGAGGACGCCCTTGAGGTCTCCTCATGTCTCCTTGATGAGTATGGATATGAAGCCACTTTTTGTTTATGTGACTTTGTTCCATGATGTGGTTCCTTGCTTGGGGTTTCTCGAGGAGATCCCCCAAGGGTTGAATTATCACCCCTTAGGCTCACAGAGCTACGTCTCATGGTCTTATGGGTGGGTCATTCAATGTTACTACGACTCTGCCTATGGGTATGAGTTACTTCTGTCTCTCCCTCAGTATCATACCGAGGGTGCTTACTTCTTGTTTTAACAATGTTGTATATGAATTGATCTTTGCAATTTAGGAATAGCCACACAATACCAAACAAATGTTTATCTTGATTATTGATTTAAGTGTGCCCTAAACTATTTAATGTGTTTTGATGTGTTGTTATTTTGATTTCTTTCTCTTGTTCTTGGATTAAGAATGAGAAGACTCATCCATAGTGACAATCAAGTACACGCATGCCAAACATGATTTTATCAAAAGAAGATAGGCTACACCGCAGAAGACCCAGTGGGGGTTCGCCTAGCTCTTCCACTCTAAACCAATGATTGTTCCAATAGTGGGAGACAGTTTAAGTACAAGTAACGTAGTGTCACTATAAGTAAGTTTCTCAATCCATTTCTAGGAAGATCTAGGGGGTAAACTAGTGGAAGGAGATGAATTCCAATGTCACTGGACTGAATTGAAGGTTGGTGATGAAATCCAACTCCATAATGTTTAAATGAGATGTGCGTGTGTGTTCATTTTAAGCTTGCGTAACATAAAGTGCATCATATAGCAGCAATGAGTCTTTCCTATATGCCTAAGTGCAAAAATACATTTCAATATTCAGAAAGATGTGTGAACTACTATGATTTGTATGTGTGCACTTTATCCTATGTAGCTATGGCCTCTCGCAGGGCCTCAGAGCAAGAAAACAACATACAATGTCTAGCACGTTGGATTCTAGGGTGAACTATTTAGGCATAAGCCGTTGTTCCTAGCAACTCTTAGTGGAAAATTAAAAGAAGATCTAAGATATGCGAAATTCTTAATTATTTCTCCTTTTATTCTTTCAATTTCCAAACATAAATGTGCATTAAGTTCTCTACTTTAGACACACAATAGCAGACAAAAAGTTGCAAAATATCATAGAAGCTATACCAACCTTTGATACGACTCAAAGAGTTAGTGTTTTGACCTCTGTTGCACTCTAGTTCTAGCCACTATTGACCAAAGTAGCTAGTTTTTTGCCACTATAGCTCAGAGTGTCTAAATATCTATTGGTCGTTGTAGCTCAGAGCAGCTAGTTTTTGGCTATTGTAGCTCAGATCGGCTAGACCTGCACACAAAACTAAGTTAGTATTCTGATAAAAAATGAAAAATCAATGGAGGTCCCATCATGATCACAATCTGTAGCAACCCCGGGACGCACGCACCCCTCTTTTACTATACTTGCAATGTTATTAAAAACCCAAGATGAAATGGAAGAAAACAAAAAAGCATATAACACAAAAATAACAAAGATGAATCTCTTTATTTGTATTGAAAATCGGTTACATGTTAGTCCCTATTAAGGATACCCATTTTGATATAATAAGGTTACAAATAGGCAAAGAGTGCCCCTTTCACGAAGAGGTGGTGCACTTATAAAGGATTCCTAGTTTCGCACACAAAAATGTATGAGGGCTTACAGATTTCTCCTTCTCCAGGTCTGTTTCCTAGAGGGATCCCTTTTGCTCTCATATGTTGCAGATTCTGTCCGATGAACCTATGGCCCTGTAAGCAATGAAACAACAACACACACTTAGATGTCTAAGATTGCCTCCCCAGATGAGGTTGTTATTAATAAAAGAATTTAATAGAAATATGATGAAACTATGCTATGAAATCATGTAAATCTATGCTAATGATATGAAAACATGAAGAAATAGAATGAAAGAAGCTATTTCTAAAACCTAAGCTAAGCCTACGGGCCACTATCCAAGACAGCGATCGGTAAGGTAAACCTTGCTCTCTTTTCCCCAAAGCTATGGGTCAAAGCTTTTATCTAAAGTTGAAATAATGGTTGTTATGCTCTTCAATCCATCAGGGCTTCACCGTATACATGATATCCAAGGGAACTCTCCAAGTCTCAAAAGCTCTCCTCAATGACCAATATTGATGGATAAAAGATCGATTCTCTCTATAAAATATGTCTCTATCTCTATCTCTGCTTGTAAAAATATCTCTTTTGGTGCTCTTAGGCTTGCACATTTTATAGTGTGAAACCCTAGGTCTATGTCCAAGCCCTAGGAATTAATTCCTCATGCGCAGTGTAAGTTAGCATGAGAAGCTTCTTGTATTTTCGATGTTTGGAAGCCAGTTAACTAAAATATAACTGCCAACTTGAGTCTCCTATGTGAACTAGTCGTTAGCATGAGAAGATTTTGTCCTTTTTTTATGCTTGGAGGTCAGTTAACTAAATTTTAAATGCAAAATCAAGTCTCCTATGTGAACTAATCATGAAAAGGAATGCAAAGTTACTTTCGCTCACCTTTATTGCATGTGGATTGCCACTTTCACCCGTGATCAGGCATGTTTGTCAGCAAAACTACTTCTTATGGCTTAGTTATTATCAACTACAGTGGCTAAGATCTAGCCACTATCATCTACAATGGCTAAGGTATGGATGCTCTAGGCTTGAGTGGCTAGGATCTAGCCACTCTTGGCTTGAGCGGCTAGGCTTGGATGGCTTGAAAAAACCCCAAATGAGTGGTGAGAACCACTGTTGATTCTTGGAAAGTCCAATATTATGTCTTATGATCTTATGAATGTGTCTGTGTGAGCAGATCCCCTAAGCATGACATGATTTAGGTGTCTAAAATAACCATTCTCTATTGAATAATCTTCTATTTTTTTTCCTTTGTCCTTATCATTACTTCCTTTTGACTTGTCTTCTATAGGATCATTTTCTTTATCTTCCAAAGCCATTAGAAGATTCTAATTTGGTCTTTCAAGTGCATCTTCAAAATCATCATCACTAAAACTATAACCATCCCTAGTGTAATCATATTCAAGATGTCTAAATTTACCACATCTAAAACACTTTATAATAACTGGAGTCCTTTACTTAACTAGATATTTCTCTTTAACCATAAACAGGACTTCATCTCTATCATTGTCTGAAAAACTAGCATCACTATCAATTGAGTACTTACTTGCATTTTTTACATAGTATATTCTCTTTTGTCTCTTAAAGAACTTCTTTCCTTGTCTGCTTTGTCCATCCTTGCTTTTCTTCTGGTACCTATGTCTTTCTGATTCCTTGTATCTGTGATTCTATTTTTCTTCATCATTTTTGCCTTTTGGCCCTTTGCATTCTTTTGCATAGTGTCCATACCATCCACAATTGAAACATCTGATAGATATTAGATCTATGGATCTTCTTGAACCTCTATCTCTTTTGCCATAATTTGCTTCTTGATAACTAGATGATTCACTGCTTGATTCTATCTTCTTTCTCTTTTTATTTTATCTACTTTGAAAGCAGCTTCTTTCAAAGGAATATGATATTTTTTTCTTATCTCAAAAGTAGTAAGCATGCCAAGCAAAGAATTCCTTGTCAAAGAATCATTATCAATTGATGTTTCTATAGAAACAATATTTTCACTATACATTTTTGGAAGAGTCCTCAAGATCTTATCACAAGCATCAGATTCATCAACCTTCATTCCAAGACCTTTCATCTCACGTACAAGTTTATAAACCTTGTTGAGATAGTCACGAATGTTTTCATCATCCCTCATTCTTAGGTTCTCAAATTCTCCTTTGATATTTCTGATCTTATCCATTCTGAATCCTTTATCTCCTTCATATATTTCATACAAAAGTTCCCACATTTATTTTACTGTTTTACATTCCATAACCTTCATAGATTCTGATATATGTAGCCTTTTTATAATTGCATTCATAGCTCTTGAATTTACTTGCATTAGAATATTACCTTCCTTATCTATATGAGGATTGGCTATTGAATCATATCCAAGATCCACTGCATACCAAACTTCATTAGCAAGTGCCATCAAGTAAAATCTCATCATCATACACCAATATAAGAAGTCACTTCCATCAAATACTGGTACTACATTATTGAAGGGTCTGTATATTTGATCATTTTGATCCATTGTGTTCTTAGACCGCTTTTCCTTCAAGCTATCAAACTCTTCTGAAGGAACCTGCTCTGATACCAATTGAAGAACATAATATTATACTGAGAAGGGGGGTGAACAGTATAATACCCCTTTTTACTTTTTTAAAAAAATTCAATATTATGCAGTGTATAGATAGCAGTATCAATAATAGTAATCAAATCAATGCACACAAAACCATACATAATAGAGACACCACAATTTTCGTGGTTCACCCAATGTGGGCTACTTCCACAGAGAAAATATTTCTTCTAAATATTTCTCAAATAATCTCATGGGAATCCTTCTCAATTACAATGTTTATGGACCTATGTCCAAATGATATGCTAATCCCCTAATCTCAAGTTTGTGGATCTCTTCCATAGGAGAACACTTTCTCTTTCTTCTCTAGCTAATGATATTCTAGAAGACTTTGTCTCTCTATTTCATCCATAATATCTATGTACAACAAAAAATTGTTGCTATATACTCTACCTCTACCATGGATAAGGATATTGATGCCTATTTTTGCTTAACCAAGAAACTAAATAGTCTCCAAGAAATAATGCTCCTCTGCTTATACTTTTTTTTTTCATCAATGTTGCCAGCCCAATCTGCATATGTATAATCTATGAGAGTGAAATTATCACTTTTGGGATACCATAGCTCAAAATCCATAGTACCTTTTAGATACCTGATAATTCTCTTTACTGCTACTACATGTGTTTCCTTGGGTGCTACTTGAAACCTTGCCACTAATCCCACTGCCTGCATGATATCTGGTCTTGTAGTTATGACATACAGTAAGTTTCTAATCATAGATCTGTATTATTTTTAATTCACCTTCGAAGATTTGTCATATTTACTTAACTTGAATCCTGTAACCATGGGGATACTCACTAGTTTACAATCTTCTAGCTTGAATTTATTTAGCATCTCTTTTATATACTTGTTTTGTGAAAAAAATACTCCTTTCTCTAATTTTGAAATCTAAAGTCCAAGAAATAAGGACAACTCACCAAGCATTGACATCTCAAATTCATTTTGCATGCTCTTTGCAAATTTTTAACACATATTATCATTGTTGCCTCCAAAAATAATATCATCCACATAAACAACCATAATTTGTAAGTCATTCCTTTCATTTTTTATGTATAAGTTATTGTCTACTATTCCTTTCCTAAAACTCTATTCCTATAGGTACTTATCCAATCTTGAGTACCAAGCTCTAGGAGATTACTTTAGTCCATAAAGTGCTTTCTTCAATCTGCATACATAGTCTGGTTTATCAGTCAAGTTGAATCCTTTTGGCTGCTCAATGTAAACCTCTTATTCTAGAACACCATTTAGAAATGTTGATTTAACATCCATATGATATACTTTTGAAGAACACAAGATTATACTGAGAGGGGGGTGAATAGTATAAGATCAATTTTTACTTTTCTTTCCCAAATAGTAGTAATCAATATAATCAATGGTAGTATTAATAGCAATAACTAAAGCAATGCACAAATCATCACACATAATAGAGACACCAATTTTAATGTGGTTCACCCAATGTGGGCTACCTCCACAGAGAAAATATTTCTTCTAAATATTTCTCAAATAATCTCATGGGAATCCTTCCTAATTACAATGTTTATGGACCTCTATCCAAAGGATATGCTGATACCCTAAATATCAATTTTGTGGATCTCTTCCATAGGAGAACTCTTTCCCCTTCTACTCTAGCTAGTGATCTTCTAGAAGACTTTGTATCTCTACTGACTGATTGGTGGATCTCTCTCCAATTGAAGACTCCTCACTTAGATCTATCTTCAATTGTCCTGGATTTTGGATCTCTATCCATGGAGACTATGTCCTCTATACTTTGTCACCTCCAAAGCTCTATCTCAATACTGTACTAAACATAGTCTAGTAGGTCTAGCACAACTCTGCTCAATATCTTGTACTAAACATAGTTCATTTAGTCTAGCACAACTCTGCTTAATCTCTTGAACTAAACATAGTTCATTAGGTCTAGCACAACTCTGCTCAATCTATTACACTAAATACATTTCATTCTGTCTATCACAAGTCCACTAAAATCTACACTAAAAATAGTTCATTCGGTCTAGCAAAAATCTGCTCAATAGGTCCACATAGAACCTTCTCAAATATGCTCAACAGGTCCACACATAACCTGCTCAAATATTCTCAATAGGTCCACACAGAACCTGCTCAAATCTGCTCAACAAGTCCTCTCTAGGACTTGTCCAAATCTTCTCAATAAGTCCTCTCTAGGACTTGTCCAAATCTGCTCAATAAGTCCTCTCTAGGACTTGTCCAAATTTGCTCAATAAGTCCTCTCTAGGACTTGTCCAAATTTGCTCAATAAGTCCTCTCTAGGACTTGTCCAAATATGCTCAATAAGTCCTCTCTAGGACTTCCTCAAATATGCATAGCAAGCTTCCACAAAAGCTTATACAAAATCAGTCCACAAGCCTTCTCAAAGACTTGCCTCAAATCATTTTAACAAGCTCACACCAAACTTGTTCAATCTCATAGAATCATAAAGAGAATTGTTATAGAATCAATATGTTCTATACTTAATGCTCAATAAATGTCTCAATTCAATCTCATAGAAGCATAAATATAATTATTAGAGACTCAATATGTTCTATACTCAAATCCCAATATCAACTCAATCTCAATCTCATAGAAGCATAAAGAGAATTGTTAGAGACTCAATATGTTCTATACTCAAATTCTAATCTCAACTCAAATAAATATCATAGAAGCATAAAGAGAATTGTTAGAGACTCTATATGTTCTATTCTCAAATATCAATCTCAACTCAAATCAAAATATAGAATAGTTTGTTTCATGGAACTTGAACAACCACTTCACACAAATATTAAATAACATCAAAAATTAAATCCACTTACCTTGACCTCGGTGGGATTCGATCCCCCGATGTCCTCCTTACTAATGCCTTAGCTACAGCCAAGCCACCGTTGGGCTATGCACCCTGACATGTCTAAAATGGCACATCCACCATAAATTTTCCATGAATAGCGCTCCTCCGAAAAACAAGTGCTTCAAGCACTTCTTCCTTGCAATCCAAAATGCCTCATGTGAAATGAAGGTGGGACCTCCTCCTTAGTATTAAGTCAACATACCATTAGGCCACACTGGCCTTTCCACTTAGAGCCTCTGAACCTTCACACATTTAGCCTTTACGTAAATCGTAAGGCCTTCGAAAAAACATAACCTTTTCGCATGTGCATTGAATAATTATTGCAAGGGATGCCTTGGTAAATATTTTTGTTGGAATTTATATAATGCCTTTGTCCTCTTTTGTAATCCTGTTGGCGCTTTGAATACTTTCGACGTCGACGTGATTTTTAATTTATAATTAATTTAAATTTAAATATTATAAATTAAAAAGAACCAACCTTAGGTTTAATATAATTAAACCTTAGAACCTTGTCTTAATGCCCAATCTTGGTATAATTAAATATTATTTATAAAATTTAAATTCCTTGTGAATTTAAATAATTTATAAATAATTATTAAACCTTATTTTTAACCTTTGCAATAACCCACCTTGGATTTTTATAAACCAATCACTTAACCTCAACTCCCAATAATATTAAAATATTATGGAGCCTTTTTATTTTCACTTTTGTATTGATGAAGCTTTTTCCTGGATGACTTGGGCAGCTTTATTTCTTGCTGAATTTCTTTAGATGAGTGATAACTCTATCAGGTGACATCAATAACAACTTTGAATTAAAGGACTCTAAATGTCCAACAATATCCCCCTTTGTCATTGATAGCAACCCACATCCTTTTACTGAAACCTGACCTTATTTTTTGCTCCCCCTGGGACTTTGCTCTGCCTGGATTAATGCTCTCTCAAATATCAAATCTCTCCCCAATACACAAATCTCTCCCCATTTGACATCAATGGCAAAGGGTCACCTTTGGGGCTCGAGGCTAAGAATGAGCCTCTTAGCTTAGCCCCTCCCCCACCTCCACATGAGGTGGTTAATTCTTGGGTGGTAGTATTTCTACTCCTTGAAAGCACAGATATGTACCTTTATCTTTTTCTCTTCTTTTGTTAGTCTTCTGAATCCTCTCAATGTTTCTTTCCAAGTCATCATCCTTGTTCCTGTCGTCACTTATGTTCCTGTTCCTGCTCTTGTTCTCATCCATGTTCTTGTTCTTGTTCATGTTTTTGTTCTCATCCTTGTTCCTATTCTTATTCTTTTCTGAGTCTCTATTCCTATTCATCTTCTTGCTTCTGTTCATATTCCTATTTTTGTTCATATTCATGTTCTTGTTCATATTCCTATCCCTGTTCATGCCTATTTCTGGAATATTTTCTCTACACCATATTGCTATGTGACCATCATTATTGCACTTATAACACTAAATATTATTATTCCTTGGATGTACAACTATCTTAGGACTTCTTCTAGTGAAGCCATATCCTCTTATATCTTGAATCCTACAATTCATTGCCTTGTGACCAAACTCATTGTATGAGTAGCAATATCCTTGGAAAAGTTGTCCTTTTCCATACTCTTGTCTTTGATATGTCCTGCACTGTGAAGCCATTTGCCCAAACTTGTGACATGAAAACATATTCCATTGAAGAAACCTTGCCTAGACCCCATTGGTCTCTTAGTCTCTTCTACCTATTTCCTGTTCCATATGTTCATAACTTGTGCATTGTTCCTTTCCTTGTTGAACCTTTTATTGTCCAACTTATCCTTAGAGGTCTCACTCTCTCTTTTACTTACTTCTTTTGACTCTTCTTCTTTTCTGGTGTTTGAGCTTGACTCTCCTTTTTTTGCTTCTTGTTTTCCTTTTTCTTCTTTAGAACTAAGTCCTATTATGGCGATTGATGACTTTTGTGCATTGATATTCCTTTCCAAGGTCTTTGAATTTTCCTCAAACTTGTGTAGCTTTTCCTTAGAACCTTTTACTTCCAACCTTAGTGAAATTATCTCATGCTCTAATCTTTCACACTCTAGATCTTTTATTTTTAATTTTTCAGCCATACCTTCTTCAATTTTTCTTGTCTCTTCAACTTTGATTTTTAAGTTAGTGAGTTCTTGTAGATACCTTACTTTTTATTTCTTATCTTCTTGAGATTGAAACCTTAATTTTGTCTTCTTAATTTTTATTTCTTCAATATTAATCATAAGCCTTTCACATTCTATCTCTTTTGCCTTTGTCTTTTTAATCATACCTTATTCAACTCTTCTTGCTTTTTCAACCTTATATCTTAAGTCAGAGATATCATATAGAAGATTTGTCTTACATTTCTCATCTTCTTGTATTTTATCATTCAATTTTAAACTCTCTCTTTTCAATTCAATAAGCTCCTTAAGAGTGGCTTTCCATTTTTCTTTTTCTAAAGCATCTTATTTTTCTTCTAATACTGAAAGTAGAGTTTCTTCTTCATACCTATTTTGATTTTCCCTGTTATCCTTTTTTGAACCAATCTCTAGGATTTAATTTTTGATAATATCATCTTCATCTTCACTACTACTAAACCCATTATAATATGTTGCATCATGGCCAAGTTGACCACAAACAAAATATTCTTGTGGAAAATAAGCTGCATGGTGACCTGTGTTCCATGTGTCATCCCAACAAAACAATATTAAACTCATATTCCTTTTCTTTCATGACCATAGATTTTATTTTATTCTTGTGTCTCATGCTTCTACTCTTGCCTTTCTTTGCAATTTGTGTTCTTGTAGGATCTTTCTTCAAGTTGTTAAACTTCTTTCGAAGGAACCTGCTCTGATACCAATTGAAGAACACAAGCTTATACTGAGAGGGGGGTGAACAATATAAGACCACTTTTTACTTTTCTTTCTCAAATAGTATTAATAAATATAATCAATGGTAGTATTAATAGAAATAACCAAAGCAATGCACAAATCATCACACACAATAGAGACACCAATTTTAATGTGGTTCACCCAATGTGGGCTACCTCCACAGAGAAAATATTTCTCAAATAATCTCATGGGAATCCTTCCCAATTACAATGTTTATGGACCTCTGACCAAAGGATATGTTGATCCCATAAATCTCAAGTTTATGGATCTCTTTCTCCTTTTGCTCTAGCTAGTGATCTTCTAGAAGATTGTATCTCTACTAAACTAACTAGTGGATCTCTCTCCACTTGAATACTCCTCACTTAGATTTATCTTCAATTGTCCTGGATGTTGGATATTTATCCACTGATACTTTGTCCTCTATACTCAGTCACCTCCAAAGCTCTATCTCAATAATGTACTAAACACAGTCTAGTCGGTCTACCACAGCTCTGCTCAATATCTTATACTAAACACAGTCCATTCGGTCTAGAAAAACTCTATGTAATATCTTGAACTAAACACATTTCATTCATTCTAGCACAACTATGCTCAATCTCTTACACTAAATACAGTTCATTCGGTCTAGCACAATTCCACTCAAATATGTACTAAATACAGTTCATTCGGTCTAGCACAAATCTGCTCAATAGGTCCACACAGAACCTTCTCAAATATTCTCAATAGGTCCACATAGAACCTGCTCAAATATGCTCAATAGGTCCACAAATAACCTACTCAAATCTACTCAATAAGTCCTCTCTAGGAATTTTCCAAATATGTTCAATAAGTCCTCTCTAGGACTTGTCCAAATCTGCTCAATAAGTCATCTCTAGGACATGTCCAAATCTTCTCAATAAGTCCTCTCTAGGACTTGTCCAAATATGCTCAATAAGTTCTCTATAGGACTTTCTTAAATCTGCATAGTAAGCTTCCACAAAATCTTACACAAAATCAAACCATAAGCCTTCTCAAATACTTACCTCAAATCAGTTTAACAAGCTCACACAAAACTTGTTCAATCTCATAGAATCATAGAGAGACTTGTTAGAGACTCAATATGTTCTATACTTAATTCTCAATCAATATCTCAATTAAATCTCATAGAAGCATAAAGAGAATTGTTAGAGACTCAATATGTTCTATACTCAAATCCCAATCTCAACTCAATCTCATAGAAGCATAAATAGAATTGTTAGAGACTCAATATGTTCGATACTCAAATTCCAATCTCAACTCAAATCAATATCATAGAAGCATAAAGAGAATTATTAGAGACTCTATATGTTCTATTCTCAAATCTCAATCTCAACTCAAATCAGAATATATAATAGTTTTTTTCATGAAACTTGAACAACCACTTCACACAATTACTTGACTAGGCTCAATCAACTCTACTCAACCAATCATCTCAAAGAACAATCCTTTCCACAAACCCTAGTCCAAGCATGTATCAACCAACTCAAAAAAATTTCAACAATGCTCAACCACAAATATCACATAACAATGATACTCATGTTTTTAACTCAAGTTCAAGTTCTTTGCATGACCAATTGGCTTCAATAACAATGCTTATAAAACAAGGTTTAATCACAACTCTCAAACTAGAAAACCTTGAATCATTAAACCAAAAAATCCTCAAAAGGGAAACCACAATCAATCCTTTTCTCTCCAAAGATATTTTCATAAATCAATCACCCAAATAAGTCAATGAAGAATATTGCCCATACCTTTTTTATTCCTTATGAGTTGTCCACTAAATCTGCCACACTCAACACATTTTATTTTTCCAATATCAACAAGGTTTAGAGGTCTTGAGTGATAACACAATAATAAAAATAATATCTCAATAACACCTTATTACTCCTACTCAATAAAACGCACCATACCCTCTTATGAAAGAAATAAACCCTCAAAATAATGAATCAAACTTACTTTTGAAACTCCTTGACAAAACCAGAAATATCTTCTTTCACACACCTTATTTATCCATCTAAGTAATCTAAAAAAATAGCTCTTGAAAAGAGCTTTCCAATGATATATAATATGATATACTTCCAAAAATAAAATCAGCAAAAATATCTATCTTTCCTAGGGCATACCATATCCTTATTTCTCCTTAGGCAACCTTGGCAAAAATTAAAATATTAAATAACATCAAAAATTAAATCCACTTGCCTTGCCCTTAGCAGGATTCGATCCCTCAATGTCCTCCTTCCCAATGCCTTAGCTACAACCAAGCCACCATTGGGCCATGCGCCCTGACGTGTCTAAAATGGCACGTCCACCATAAATTTTCTAGGAACAACGCTCCTCTAAAAAACAATAAGCGCTTCAAGCGCTTCTTCCTTGAAATCCAAAAGGCCTCATGTGCAATGAACATGGGACCTCCTTCTTAGTACCAAGACAACATACCTCTAGGACACACTGGCCTTTGCACTTAGAGCCTCTGAACCTTCACACCTTTAGCCTTTATGTAAATCGTAATGCCTTCGAAAAATAAAACCTTTTCGCATGTGCATCAAATAATTATTGCAAGGGATGCCTTGGTAAATATTTTTGATGGCATTTATATAATGCCTTTGTCCTCTTTTGCAATCACGTCAGTGCTTCGAATAATTTTGATGTCGGCATGATTTTTAATTTATAATTAATTTAAATTTAAATTTAAATTTAAATATTATAAATTAAAAAGAACCAACCTTAGGTTTAATTTAATTCAACCTTAGAACCTTGTCTTAATGCCCAATCTTGGTATAATTAAATATTATTTATAAAATTTAAATTCCTTGTGAATTTAAATAATTTATAAATAATTATTAAACCTCCTTTTTAACCTTTGCAATAACCCACCTTGGGTTTTTATAAACCAATCACTTAACCTGTGCTCCCAATAATATTAAAATATTATGGAGCCTTTTTTCTTTCACTTTTGTACTGATGAAGCTGTTTCCTGGATGACTTGGGCAACTTTATTTCTTTCCAAATTCCTTTAGATGAGTGATAACTCTATCAGGTGACATCAATGAAAACTTTGACTTAGAGGACTCAAAATGTCAACAACTTTGAAGTTTTTGAAATTTGAGAAGGCCAAGAACATTCTGATAGATTCAAGTCATGCAACTGGAGCAAATGTCTCATCAAAGTCAATTCCATCTACCTATGCATAACCTTTGCATACTAATCTTGCTTTATTTCTAACTACCTGACCATCTTCATTTAACTTGTTTCTGAATACCCATTTAGTGCCAATCGCATTCTTGTCCTTTGGTCATGGGACAATTTTCCAAGTCTTACTTTTATCTATCTAATCTAGTTCCTTATTCATTGCCTTAATCCAAAATTCATCTTCACTTGCCTCATTGAAATATTTTGGCTCAACTTTAGATAACAAGGAGAAATTTGCTTATTGATTTGATGTTATTATCCTTCTCCTTGTCTATATCACATCTATATTCCCAATTATTTTATTCCTTGGATTATTTTTTTTGTACATACCTGGATGGAGTCTTAGGAAACGTTCTGTGTTTCGTCTTCTTCCTCTAATTCTTCACATAACTCTTCTTGATAACTTTCATCTTCTTGATACACAATTTCTTGAACTAGTTCTTTTGATCCTATCTTCTCATCAATTGTTACATATATAATTTCTATAATAGTATGTGTCCCTTTTTTATAGCATCTATAGGCTTTGCTCTTAGTGGAATAGCCAAGAAAGACACCCTCATCACATCTTGGGTCAAACTTACCCAAAATTTCCTCTTCCTGTATTATGTAACATTTGATTCCAAAATTTTTGAAGTACTTTACAGTATTTGGTCTTCCTTTCCAGAGCTCGTATGGATTTTTGTGATGATTTACTCTTACTTGAGCTCTATTGATGATATATGTTACTGTATGTACTGCTTATTTCCAAAAACCTTCTGAAATATTACTCATTTAACATGGATCTTGTCATATTCTCAATTGTTTTATTTTTCCTTTCAACTACCCTATTTTGTTGAGTAGTTCTTGTTGTTGAATATTCTCTCTTGATCTCATGTTGTTCACAAAAGTCTATGAATTCATTTAAGGTAAATTCTCCTTCTCTGTCTAACCTTAAAATCTTAATCCTTTTCCCTATTTCATTTTCCACTAACTCTTTAAAAGATTTAAAATTCTCAAGAGATTCTAACTTTTCTTTTAGGAAAGCTACCCAAATATTTTTGGAATAATCATCTATAAATAATATAAAGTAAATTTCACCTTGTAGACTCTTTGTCCTTGTAGGACCACATAGGTCAGTGTGCACTAGCTTCAATGGCTCATATGACAAATCTTTTTGACTTAAAACTTGTTCTAGTTTGCTTCCCATGCTGACATTGTGAACAATTTGTGTTTTGTGGTCTTTTTAGTTTTGGTAAATCTCTTATAGCCTTCTTGTTGCTTATGTTTACTATGTTTTCAAAGTTAAAATGACCCATTGCTCTATGCCATAACCAACTCTCATCTTCTTGTGATAGAAAACACTTTTCTCCTTTAATCTCACTTAACATGTAGAGGTAGTTTGTAGTTCTATTTGCATTTGCAATAAGTTTTCCAATTTTAGAATTTCTAATCCCACATCTACTTGGATGAAAAGTAACAATGTGCCCTTGATCACAAAGTTGGCTCACACTTAGTATATTGTGCCTCAACCCCTTGACCTATAATACATTTTTTTCCCCATTATCTAAACTCAGAGTTCCTTTCCCACACATTTTTTTCTGATCCATTATCACCAAATCTTACTGATCCTCCATCAGTTTCTTTGAGTACTAGAAATTTACTTTTATCTCCTGTCACATGACTAGAACATCCACTATCAAGATACCATTATTTTCCCTTATCTAGAACATGAAGAGCTATTTGTACTAACATAGATCTAACTTTCTCATGCCCTTTTCTTTTTTTCCTAATTGTTGAAGTTGTTTTCATTTTACTTGACTTGGGTAATACCATTTTACACCATCTAACTTTCTACCCCAAATTATTGCACTTATAACATATGACATCACTACTCATAAGAGGTGTAAAAGAATTAAAATTTCTATTGACACCTTTTTTAACATAACCAATGTAATGTACAACTCTATGTTCATATTTGTTACATGAAAAGCAATAGCCATGGAAGAGATTATGTGACCTATCTGAATGCCTTGGGAAATATGGTTGAGTGCTTCTTCTTTTGTTGTGATTAACTTTTATCCATGGTTTTCTTTCTTGATATATTTTCCTTCCAGAGTAAGAGTCACTTGCTTATTTTGTTTGATGTCTCTACTTCTTGAAGGCTTGACTCCTCTCTCTATTTCCCTAACTTTATATCTTATCGTAAATTGATCTTTTCAACTTCATTCCTTAGATAAACAATTTTTACTTCCAATATTTCACATTATTTTTCCCTTTATCTTAATATATCTATCATATATTGTTCAATTATCTTTCCTTCTTCTACCTTTATTTTGAGTTTTGTGAGACTTTGTAGAAGTTCCATCTTTGATTCTTCACCCTATTGAATTTTATCCTTCAAAATTGAGTTCTTCTTTCTAATATTTTCCAAGTTCCTAAAAGCAACAAAGAATTATTATTTTATGTAAGCCATGGTCTCTTCTTCATTCTATGAAGTCATGTGTGTTTCTGATGAATCTTCCTCCAAGCTATTAGTCTTTTCATGGAGGGACCCATTCTGATACCAATGGAAGAACATGTGCTTATACTGGGGGAGGGGGTGAACAATATAATATAAAAATTTTTGCTTTTCAAACCATATGATAAAATAAAAAACATTAAAGTAGTAAAAATTATACAAAGCATCACACACATGAGAGACATGATTTAACGTGGTTCACCCAATGTGGGCTATGTCCACGAAGAAAATATTTCACTAAAATGTTCTCAACAATTTCTTGGGAATCCTTCCCTATTACAATGTTTATGGACTTCTATCCAAAGTAGACACCAATACCCTAATCAAGTTTATTGATCTCTATCCATAAGAGAACTCCTTATCCTTTTCTTTGGTTAGTGATCCTCTAGAATACTACTACCTCCATAGCACTGGCTTGTAGATCTCTCTCCACTTGAAGACCTCTTTCCTCACTACCTTGGCTAATGGATCTCTCTCCACTAGAGACTACTATACTCTGATATATCACCTCCAAATCCTACTTCTTACTTTGATGTATCTCTATCTCAAATTTGTATTGAACACTATCCTCTACCCTGCACAAATATGCTCATTCTCTATCTAAAATATACACTAAATATTGTCCTTCATTCTAGCACAAATCTACTAAATAACTATCTTAAATATGCACTAAACATTGTCCTTTATTCTAGCACAAATTTTCTTGATCTCTGTCTCAAATATGCACAACACATTCTCACTAGAACTTGTCTAATCTACTCAATAAGTCTTCACCAAGACATACCTTAAATCTGCATTGTAAGCTTCCACAAAAGCTTACTCAACTCTGTACTTAAGTACACTCTAGGACTTATTTCGAATCTTCTCACAAGCTTTCACAAAATCTTTCTTAACTATGTCTTGAATTCCACTCTATGACTTACTCAAATATATTCACTAGCTTTCACAGAAGCTTGTTCAACTCAACTCAATCTATCACCGAAAACCTCTTCAATTACACACACAAGTTTCACATAGAATATTATTTAATATTATAAAAACATATAGATAATGGTTATATACTCAATATATTTCATACTCACCAAACACTCAATCACTTTCAAACTCTCCTTCAAATCAATTTAGAATAAAAAACAATTTATTTCACAAAACTTGAACTATCTCTCCAATACTTACATTCAACTATGCTCAACCAAATCCACTCAGCCAATCACTCAATGAAACACAACTTAGAAAACCTAAACAAGTGTTTCACAATACTTTAAAAAACTCACATAACAATGATACTCATGTTCTTTCACAAACCCTAGTTCAAGATAGTTCTCAATATCACATTCAATTTTCCTCACAACCATTCACCAATCATGCATGTGAAAAATCACTCAACAATGCTTATCAAACAAAAATTTTTCACTCCAACTTTGTATTTCACATTATTCACTCCAACAATATTTCACTCACAAGAAATATGTTCCCATACCTTTTGATTGATGGAGAAATTACATCTAAACCTATCTCAATCACAAACAACCTCTTTGCCAATCTCAATGGTTAGATAGCAAAAACCTTCACTCAAATATTTCCCTCAGTATTAATTTCACCATTACTAAAATTAAAAAGAATCAAATACACCTTATAATATCCAAAATTATCAAACAATAGATTTCAATCACTTAGTTTCATTATAACCCCTTTTAGAAATTTAATGCATGAAATAATCCAGAATCCTACTTATGTCTCCCTACTCAAAAATTGCATTTCCAAAATAATTGACTTTATAAAACAAGATAATGCAATTTACTTTTAACCTTCAATAATACTATTTACCACTTTTTTCTAAGGTAGAATATATTTTACCTTACCCTCTTTTAACTCCCTAGGTACTCACTAAATCCAATACACCATGTTCTTAACTCACACCCACAATCCAAATAAAAACTATGCTCTTCAAATAGTGCTAACCAAGCAACAATTAAATCATGCACTTCAAATTAGCGCCACCAAGCAACCATAGACCATAGACCATGCACTTTAATAAAATATTAAATACCTTGTGCTCTCCTTGGTGGGACTCGATCCTTGGTCAAACCACCACCCGCGCCCTAGCCATAGCCAAGCTACCGCATGAGCTAGGCACTCACATGAGAGGCAAAAGCACTTTGAGTGCTTTGTGTCTTCCACCAACACCAAAGCTAAAATGATCTATCCCTTTGCTACCACTGAGATTCAAATGCATCACCTTTGTATTCCCAATACCTTACACACCTCAACCTTACCGCTAGACCAACCGATTGGTTGGTGTTGAGTCTATGTCCCTTTGTCACTTTGTCCTCCATGTTTGAATGTCAACGAGGGAATATGAATTTAAATTAAATTTGCACCCAACCCAACTTTGGGTTTTAATAATATTATTTTTATAAATTAATTTATAATATAAATATTATAAATTACCTTAGGCTTTAGTTTAACCTTTAATATTATAATATTATTTCCATTGGGCCTAGGTATTTTTCTCTTTTTCCCTTAGACCTTTTTTGACTGCCTTTAATATTATAATAATAAATATTATAATATTATTTATTTTAGGCCTTTTCTTCAAGGTATTTAACCGTCCTTTTGACCAATCATGTGAAGCTCTTAAAAAAAATATTTTTTGGACATTTTGAGTCCATAGAGTTGTCATTGATGTCAAGGCATGATGCCAAAAAGTGAACCACCACTAATGCTAGAAGGCCAAAAGGAGCAATGCAAAAGATTGATGAAGAAGGT
The DNA here is from genome assembly GCA_028583015.1 of Wollemia nobilis. Classification (NCBI taxonomy): domain Eukaryota; kingdom Viridiplantae; phylum Streptophyta; class Pinopsida; order Araucariales; family Araucariaceae; genus Wollemia; species Wollemia nobilis. The sequence goes on from JAQPPZ010002604.1 coordinate 19,044, forward strand.
GTCATAATATTCTTTTTGATATTATGTATGGCAGAAATAAAGGTTTTTATTAAAACCCATATTGATAAAATAAATGGTCTTTTATTTTAAACCAATTGGATAGACCTATGGGAGTTAAATAAATTATATTTAATTACAATTTCATAATATATTAATTTGTAAGCTAATTTAATTAACCTATGGTTATTAAATTAATTATAAGTTAATTATAATAATGTTATTATTTTTTAAGTTATAATTACCCTAATGTTAGTGTTGCAAGGCAATTAAATTTGCACCGATGTTCAAGTTTAAAGGTGGCAAATTATATATAAACTATATGCCTTAGTGGCATTCGAATTATCCTTTGTTTGAACAAGAAAAAGAGACAATTATGTGTTAAAGAGAATTCATGCAAGGAAGAAGACAATATTCTTGTCTTAGGTGCCAGCGAAAGGGGATAAGATCATCTAGGGCTAAAATATCATATCCACCTAGGCAGTGTGGCCTAGTGTCAAGTGGTTGAATGTTAAGGCATTTGGGAATGGAGTGACCCACGATCGATTTGTGGTAGCAACATTTTGGTGTGTTGTGTTTGAAGTGTCGAAGGAAGCAATGTGTGGTTTTTTGGCTTAGGTACAAAAGGGGAGGAATATAGAGCACATGGTTCTCTTTGCTCCATAAATGAGTGCCTAGCACATGCGGTAGCCAAGACCACGACTAGGATGCACGAGGAAGCGGTGTCAAGGATTCGAGTCTCACCAAGGCGAAGGTAATAAATTTTTGTTATATTTTATAATGCCTAAGGTTTGACATAAGGTTCTAGGGAGTTAAAAGGTGTTAATAAAAGTATTTTAGATTAATCATTATTTTTTTAATTGGAGAAATAAGTGGATTAAAGTGTTGGTTATATTTTGAGAGGACTTCTTACCATTGAGTTATTTTGAGAAGGTGATTTTATTGACATTATTTCTGGTATAGGATGTTTTTTTAATTGGGAGATAAGGTGTATTTGGTCAATTATTTTTGTATATGTTGATGGAGTGATAAGGTGTACATATGTTTTGATATTTGCATTATACTTTTGAGAGAGTTTTGAAGAAAAAAAGCTTATACTGAGAGGGGGGTGAACAGTATAAGACCACTTTTTATTTTCTTTCCAAATCAATATCAATTAATGTCCTTAATTGTAATAACCAAATATAGTAGTGTGTATTAATAACTCTGATAGTAGTAGTAAGCAAGAGCACAAGTCACCACACACGATTGAGACACAATATTTAACGTGGTTCCCCCAATGTGGGGTACTCCACTAGATAATCTCCTTATAATATTTTACACATAAATAAGGATACTTATCCAATACAATGATTTATTTGATCTGCTCAAAGCTAGGCAATAACAAGTTCACACAGAACTTGTCCAAATATGAATAACAAGTTCACACAGAAATTTTCCAAAACTGAATAACAAGTTCACACAAAACTTTTCCAAAACTGAATAACAAGTTCACACAAAACTTGTCCAAAACTGAATAACAAGCTCACACAGAACTTGTCCAAATATGCTCCAACAAGATCACCAAGAACTTGTCCAAATATGCTCTAGCAAGCTCACTAAGAACTTGCCCAAATCTACTCCAACAAGCTCACCAAGAACTTGTCCAAATATGCTCTAGCAAGCTCACCAAGAACTTGCCCAAATATTCTCTAGCAAGCTCACCACGAACTTGCTCAAACCTATCCACAAATCTGTCCCAAAACTATCCACAAAGCTTTCCCAAAAATGTCCACAAAGCTTTCCCAAAACTGTCCACAAAGCTGTCCCAAAATTGTCCACAAAGCTGTCCCAAAATTGTCCACAAAGCTGTCCCAAAACTATCCACAAAGGCCTTCTCAAAGGCTCAATCAATCATGCACAAGTAGCACTCAAATATCATCCACAAATATATCAAGGCAAAGCTTCAAATATGAACTCAACAATGAATGGCAATGTACTCTTCAATGGATGACAATAATGATCCACAATGATCTCAACTCAACTCAACTCAAATCAACTCATAGAAGCACACAGAGAATTGTTAGAGACTCAATATGTTCTAATCTCAACTCAACTCAAATGATAATTATGGAATAGTTTATTTCATGGAACTTAACCAATCACCTCACACAATCACTTGACTAGGCTCAATCCATTTAGATGGAGAATGTGCCCATACCTTTTTATGCCAAAAAGTTGTCCACAAAAACTGTCACACTAAACATAACTTTCCTTTCCAATCTGAATAAGGGTTAGTGGACTTCAAATAATAATCACAAGATAAAGCATAGCTCAATTTACACCTTTTTACTCCAACTTAATAAACACATCCACCAAAGTCCTTTTTCAATAAGAACCCTTATCAAAAATAATAATCAACAAGGCTCTCAAAAATATTTTTTTAACAACTCCTTATTTCTCCTAAATATTAATTTTTCAATTTCATGAATATCAAATTAAATTAACAACTCATCCACATCTGAAATAATAATAATATCCCTTATAAAAATAAATTTTAATTAAAAAAATTAATTATTCCTTAACCATCTTATAACTCCTATCCTAGGGCATCAATGAAATTAATTGGAGAAAAATGTAATTACCTCCTCAAGGGGATTCGAACCCCCAAATTGCACACACCGTGAGCGCCTTAGCATCAGCTAAGGTTGCCACATAGGCTAGCCACTCATTCTAAAGGAAAAGGCACGATGTGCCTTAAGTCCTTCCTCCATTCCACACAAACCAAAAGCGCTTTGAGCACTTTCCTTCCAATGCCTTCAAATGCAGTCAAGGAGATTTGAAACCTTGACATAAATTGATGCCACACGCCTTAACAAAAAACCAATTGCCAATGTGCCACTCTACCCACAATATCTTGGACTTTCGAACACCCTTGGATTTATTCATTGTCTCCCTTTTCAAAATGATTTTCGCATGAGATCTCTTCATATGCTTAGACAACGATTAACACCAGCAAGAATTAATTTCAAATGAACCTTAGGATCCCCATTTATATAGTCTTCTCCTCATTTTTTATGACGTCGGCACATTATTGATTTTCCCTCTTTCTTTAGACGTCGGTGCTAAGTTTAATTTAATTTTAAAATTTAAATTTAAATTTTAAATAATTAAAATTTAAACTAAATATTTAAAATTAAATATCTCCATCACCGGGGCACCTTTTTCGACAAAACAAAAGGCCAACCTGGATTTTAAGAAAAATCCATTTCAAATCTGCCATCCATGGTTTTAAATAAAACCTTTTATTTTGTCTACCTTGGTTTTCAGAAAAACCCTGATTTTATCCATGCTTTCCAAGATATCATTTGCCCATAAAAATTCAATGTGATCCATATGACATCAATGATTCATGTGACATCAATGACACCATAAAATAACTCAAATTTCCAACAATATCCCCCTTTGTCATTGATGAGAACACCTCTAAAGCAAAAACCACAATCACTGCAAAAACCATCTCCGAGAATCAAAGTTGCTCCCCCTGACTCAATAATATCTATGGAGGCTACTCCCCCTAACTCAATACTCTCTTTGGAGGCTGCTCCCCCTAACTCAATGCTCTACCCCTTACTCAAATCTCTCCCCCTTTGACATCAATGGCAAAAGGGACACCTATGGGGCTAAAATATATGACTCTTAAGCATAGCCCCCTCACCACATTATCTCTTGAGGTGATTAATTTTGGGGTGGGAGTACCTTTACTCCCAGCTATTCTCTTAAATGCTCAAAATCTTCTCTTGGTAATGGTTTTGTAAATATTTCTGTAATCTGATCTTTTGTAGGAACATATTCCAATCTTACTTGTTGCTATGTAACCTATTCTCTTAAAAAGTGATACTTGATTGGAATGTGCTTTGTTCTGGCATGCATTATTGGATTCTTCGAGATACTTATAGCACTAGTATTATCACACAGAATAGGAATGAGATGATCATGTTCTATTCTGAAATCTTTAAGAGTCTATTTCATCCATAATACTTGTGAACAACATGCTGCTGCTACAATATATTTTGCCTCTGTTGTGGAAAGTGACACTGATGGTTGTTTCTTAATTAGCCAAGAAACTAGGCAATCACCAAGAAATAATGTTCCTCCACTTGTGCTTTTTATATCATCAATATTTCCTGCCCAATCTGCATCTATGTAGGTTGTGAGAGTAAAATTACTGCTTATAGGATACCATAGACCATACTCCATTGTTCCTTTGATATATCTGAGAATTCTTTTCATTGTTGTCACATGTGATTATTTTGGAGCTACTTGAAATATTCCCACTAAACCAACTTCCTGTATTATATTTGGTCTTGTGTTTATAACATATAATAGGCTACAAATCATAGATTTGTATAGAGTTTGATTTGCATCAGTAGATTCATCATCTTTGCTTAATTTACACCCTGTGACCATTGGAGTACTAACTAGCTTACTATCTTCCATTTTGCATTTCTTCAACATCTCCTTTATATACTTTGTTTGTGAAAGAAATATCCCTTTTTCTAATTGTGAAATCTGTAATCTAAGGAAAAAGGTTAATTCACCAAGCATAGACATTTCAAACTCATTAGTCATGTTTCTTGAAAATTCTTGACACATTCTATCATTGCTACCCCAAAAAATGATATCATCCACATACACTTTTACAATCATCAAATAATTTTTCTTATTTTTAATATACATATTGCTATCAATTGTTCCCTTTCTAAAACCTTCCTCTCGAATATATTTATCCAATCTTGAATACCATGCTCTAGGGGCTTGCTTTAATCCATAGAGAGCCTTTTTCAATTTACACACATAATTTGGCTTATCTACTTTATTAAACCGATTAGGTTGTTCAATGTAAACTTCTTCTTCTAAATGACCATTCAAAAAATCTGATTTGACATTCATATGATATACTTTGAAATTCCTGTAGCTTTAAAGTTCCAAAAACATTCGTATAGCTTCCAATATTACAACCGGTGGAAAGGTCTCGTCAAAATCAATTACTTCTACTTGTGCATATCCTTTACACACCAATCTTGCCTTTTTTCTTATGACTTGACCATCTTCATTTAGTTTGTTCCTATAGACCCATTTAGTACCAATTACATTTTTTCCTTTTGGTCTTGGAACTAATTTCCAGGTCTTACTTTTTTCAATCTGATCTAGTTCTTCATTCATTGCCTTAATCCAACATTCATCATTTTCTGCCTCTCTGAAATCCTTTGGTTCTATCTTGGATAATAGTGAAACATTTGCTTGTTCTTTTGAGCCTATGATTCCTCTTCTTGTTCATATTACATCAGGACTGCCAATGATCAAGTCCTGTGGATGATTTTTCTGAATATATCTGATGTAGTTTTGGAAGGTATATTCTTCAAATATTCTTCATCTGAATCTTCACCCATCTCTTCCTGACAACTTTCTTCTTCTTTAGGAATATCTTCTTGATGTGGCTCATTTATTCCTATTCTTTCATCAACTCTGACATTTATACTTTCCACCATGGTATGTGTTCTTTTATTGTAGCATCTATAGGCCTTTATTTTTGTAGAGTATCCAATAAAAATACCTTCATCACATCTAGGATAAAACTTGCCCAAGTCCTTATTCTCTCTTTTTATTTAACACCTACTTCCAAAAACTCTAAATTAGTTTACCGTGGGAGGTATTCCTTTCCAAAACTCATATGGAGTCTTATGTTGCTTTGTTCTAACTTGAGATCTATTTATAACATAGACTGTTGTACTGATTGCTTCCTTCCAAAATCCATCTAAATTTTTTTATTCATTTAGCATTTCTCTGGCCATATTCTCAAGAGTCCTATTCTTTCTTTCTACTACTCCATTTTGCTGAGGAGTCCTGACCACTGAATATTATTTTCTGATTCCATGTTCTACATAAAACTCAATGAATTCTGTAGATATGAATTCCCCTCCTCTATCTGATCACAAACACTTGATCTTCTTTCCTATTTCATTTTCTACCATTTCTTTGAATACTTTGAAATGCTGAAATGCCTCTGATTTCTCTTTCAAAAAAATAACCCAAGTTATTCTAGAATACTCATCTATGAACAACATGAAGTAGCTTTCACCTTGTAGACTTTTAGTTCTCATAGGCCCACATAAATCAGTATGAATCAATTCTAATACCTTGGAAGAGGAATATTCTTTTGCCTTGAAACTTGATCTTGTTTTCTTTCCATACTGACACTGTGTACAAATTGTATTTGAAGATCTTTTTATCTTTGGTAAATCTCTAACATTTATTTTTTGCTTATCCTTACTATGTTATCAAAGTTCAAGTGACACAACATTTTATTCCATAACCAACTCTCTTCTTCTTGAGATAGAAGACATTTTTTCTTTTTATTTCACTGAACATGTAGAGATTGTTATTGGTTCTTTCTGCAGTTGCAACAAGCTTCCCTATTTTTATTTTCCTGATTTTGCATCTTGTAGAGAAAAAATTAATTGTGTACCCTCGATCACAAAGCTTATTTACACTTAGTAGGTTGTGTTTTAGACCCTCAACATAGAGTACACCTTGTGTAGTTGCTTTTCCATCATCCAGACTTAAATTTCCTTTCCATTTGATTTTAGCTTAAGCATTATCACCAAATCTCATAGATCCACTGTTGTTTCCTTTTAAAGAAATGAACTTATTATTATACCCAATCATATGACTAGAGAACCCATTGTAAATATACCATTTTTCCATCATGTAACCCAGTAGAATCTTCCCTTAAGCTGTTAGCCTTTCTGAAGGAACCCACTCTAATACCAATTGAAGAAAAAAATATTATACTGAGAGGGGGGTGAACAGTATAAGACCACTTTTTACTTTCTTTCCAAATCAATATCAATTAATGTCCTTAATTGCAATAACAAAATATAGTAGTGTGCATTAATAATTCTGATAGTAGTAGTAAGCAAGAGCACAAGTTTCCACATACAATTGAGACACAAGATTTAACGTGGTTCCCCCAATGTAGGGTACTCCACTAGATAATCTCCTTATAATATTTCACATATAAATAAGGATCCTAATATAATACAATGATTTCTTTGATCTACTCAAATCTAGGCAATAACAAGTTCACATAAAACTTGTCCAAATATGAATAAAAAGCTCACATAGAACTTGTCCAAAACTAATAGCAAGTTCATACATAACTTGTCCAAAACTGAATAACAAGCTCACACATAACTTGTCCAAATATGCTCCAACAAGCTCACCAAGAACTTGTCCAAATCTGCTCTAGGAATCTCACCAAGAACTTGCCCAAATATGCTCCAACAAGCTCACCAAGAACTTGTCCAAATATGCTCTAGCAAGCTCACCAAGAACTTACCCAAATCTGCTCTAGCAATCTCACCAAGAACTTGCTCAAATATATCCACAAATCTGTCCCAAAATTGTCCACAAAGCTATCCACAAATCTATCCCAAAACTATCCATAAATCTATCCCAAAACTATCCATAAAGATATCCCAAAATTATCCACAAAGCTATCCCAAAACTGTCCATAAAGTTATCCCAAAACTGTCCACAAAGCTATCCCAAAACTATCCATAAAGCTATCCCAAAACTATCCACAAAGTTGTCCCAAAACTATCCACAAAGGCCTTCTCAAAGGCTCAATCAATCATGCACAAGTAGCACTCAAATATCATCCACAAATATATCAAGGCAAAGCTTCAAATATGAACTCAACAATAAATGGCAATCTACTCTTCAATGGATGAAAACAATGTTCCACAATGATCTCAAATCAACTCAACTTAAATCAACTCAAAGAAGCACAAAGAGAATTGTTAGAGACTCAATATTTTCTAATCTCAACTCAAATAAAATCAGAATTATGGAATAGTTTATTTCATGGAACTTGACCAATCACCTCACATAATCACTTGACTAGGCTCAATAAACTCAACTCAACCAATCACCACAAGGGACTACTCTTTCTAACAAAAACCCTAGTACAAGCATGTATCAACCACAAATATCACATAACAATGATACTCGTGTTCATTTCAAGTTATTTTACAACCAATGGGTTTCAATGAATATGCTTATAAAACAAGGTTTAAACACAACTCTCAAACCAAAAAACCTTGAAGCATTCAACCAACCACTTTTGAAAAGGAAACCACAATCAATCCTTTTCACTCCAATGATATTTCAAAAATCAACCACCATAAACAATCAATAGGATAATGTATCCATACCTTTTGATGCCAAGAAGTTGTCCACAAAAACTTCCACACTAAACACAACTTTCCTTTCCAATATCAATAAGGGTTGCTGGACTTAAAATAATAATCACAAGATAAAGCATAACTCAATTTACACCTTTTTACTCCAACTTAATAAACACATCCACCAAAATCCATTTTAATAGAAAACCCTTATCAAAAATAATAATCAACAAGGCTCTCAAAATTACTTTTTTAACAACTCCTTATTTCTCCTAAATCTTAATTTTTCAATTTCATGAATATCAAATTAAATCAACAACTCATCCACCTCTAAAATAATAATCACAACCCTTATAAAAATAAAGTTTAATTAAAAAATTTAATTATTCCTTAACCACCTTATAATTCCTATCCTAGGGCATCAACAAAATTAATTAGAGAAAAATGTAATTACCTCCTCAAGGGAATTCGAACCCCCAACTTGCACACACTGCAAGCACCTTATCCATGTCTAAGGTTGCCACACGAGCTAGCTGCTCGTTCGAAAGGAAAAGGCATGATATGCCTTAAGTCTTTCCTCCCTTCCATGCAAACCAAAAGTTCTTGGAGCACTTTCATTCCAATGACTTCAAATGCAGTCAAAGATATTCGAACCTTGACGTAAAGCGTTGTCACACACCTTAACAACAAAACCAATTTCCAATGCACCACTCTGCCCACAATGTCTTGGACTTTCGACCACCCTTGGATTTATTCAATGTCTCCCTTTTCAAAATTATTTTTGCACGAGCTCTATTCGGATGCTTAGCCAACGATTAACACCAGCAAGAATTAATTTCAAATGAACCTTAGCATCCCCATTTATATAGTATTCTCCTCATTTTTGATGATGTCAGCGCATTATTGATTTTCCATATTTATTTAGATGTCGATGCTAACTTTAATTTTAATTTTAAAATTAAAATTAAAATTTCAAATAATTAAAGTTTAAACTAAATATTTAAAATTAAATGTCTCCATAACCGGACACCTTTTTTGATGAAACGAAAGGCCAACCTGGGTTTTAAGAAAAACCCATTTCAAGTCTGCCATCCATGGTTTTAAATAAAATATTTATTTTGCCTACCTTGGTTTTCACAAAAATTCTAATTTTATCCATGCTTTCCAAGATATCATTTGCCCATCTAAACTCAATGTGATCCATATGACATCAATGATTCATGTGACATCAATGACAACATAAAATAAGTCAAATTGCCAACAAGTTTATTATCTTATAATTTCTTTGATCTTGGCAAAGAAGTGTTTGTGGTTGTGACATATTTTTGAGGTTCCTTCATCATTAAGAAAAATGTATGGACACATTCTTCCATAGTTGAGTTGATTTGTTGGTTTTCTGGAAAACAACTTTGGAGTGAAAAGGACTTAACTAGGTTTCCTTATTGAGTGTGTTGAGTTAATGCTTCAATATTTTCTAGAATAAAGAGTTGTTAAAACCTTGTTTGATAAGCATTGTTGTTGAAGCCATTGGCTAAGTGAAGAACTTGAACTAGGGTTTGCAAAGAACATGAGTATCATTGTTATGTGAGATTGGTTGATAAGCATTATTGAAAAAATTTTGAGTGAGGTTTTATATGCTTGGACTAGGGTTTGTAAGCAAGGATTGTTTCATTGAGTGATTGGTTGAGTAGAGTTGGTTGAGCATAGTCAAGTGAATATGTGAAGTGATTGTTCAATTTCTATAAAATAAATTATTCTATATTCTTAATTGAGTTGAGAAAGTGTTTGAGTATTGAGGTGAATGTGAAGCATATTGTGTCTCTAACAATTCTCTATATGTTTCTAAGAGAGTGATTGAAAGTGATTGAGTATTGAGGTGAATGTGAAGCATATTGAGTCTCTAACAATTCTATATATGTTTCTAAGAGAGTGATTGAGTATTGAGGTGAATGTGAAGCATATTGAGTCTCTAACAATTCTCTATATGTTTCTAAGAGATATATTGAAAGTAATTGAGTATTGAAGTGAATATGAAGCATATTGAGTCTCTAAAAATTCTCTTTATGTTTCTATGATATTGGACAAGTTCTAGTGTGGAATTATTGAGTATATTTATGGTAAGTTCTATAGAGGACTTGTGGATAGATTTGTGTAAGCTTTTGTGGAAGCTTACAATATAGATTGAGAGTAGATTTGGATAAGTCCTAGTGAGGACTCATTGAGAAGATATGGATAAGTTATAGTGAGGACTTGTAGAGTAGATTTGGACAAGATCTAGAGAGGACTTGTGGACAGATTAGTGTGAGATTTTGTGGAATATTACAAGGCGGATTTGAAATAAGTCTTTGAGAAGACTTGTGAGCATAGTTGATTGATTGATTTTTTAAACCTTGAGTTAAGGTTTGGGGTAGATCCAGGAGAGTTAATTGATTGATATGTTCAAACCTAGAGTTAAGGTTTAGGGGAAGATCCAACAAAGTTGATTTGATATTGATTCAAGCTTTGAGTTAAGGCTTGAGTACAGATATTGAGGATAGATTTGTGCTAGACCAAAGTACTATGTTTAGTACATATATGAGGATTTTTTTGGTGTATATTTGAGGACAGGTTTGTGCCATACCAGAGACAAAGATTAAGGATAGATTTGTGCTAGACCAAAGGACTGTTTTTAGTGTAGATTTGAGACAAAACTTTGGAGGTGATAGAGTTGAGGACAAAGGTCTCCATCCAAAGCAAGGAGGATAGGTATCTTATGTGGATAGAGTTCCATTTGCTAAGGGTAGTGGAGGCAAATGTCTTCTAGAGGATAACTAGCCAGAGCAGGATTAGGATATTGGTGTCTCATGTGGATAGAAATCCACTAACTTAATAAGGATATTAGTGTCTCCTTTGGATAAAGATCCATAAACATTGTAATAGGAAAAGTATTCCCAAGATATTTATTGAGAAAATTTTAGTGAAATATTTTCTCCGTGGAGTAGCCCACATTGGGTGAACCATGTTAAATTGGTGTCTCTATTATGTGTGATGATTTGTGCATTGCTTTGGTTATTGCTATTAATATTGTCATTGATTTTATTGGATAATACTATTTAGGAAAGAAAATTAAAAAGTGGTCTTATACCTATTTACCCTCATCTTAGTATAAGCTTGTGTTCTTCAATTGGTATCAGAGTAGGTTCCTTCGAAAGAGTTTAACAACTTGAAGGAAAAGCCTACAAGAACACAATGGATTCTAATAATGGGTCATCATATAATTCAGCACTAGTATTTTATGAAAGTGATTATATATATTAGAGTATGAGAATTAAGATTTACCTGATAGAACTTGGCAATGAAATTTGGGAAGCAGTTGAAAATGGATACATACCACCAGTTGATCCACCTACAGATAAGGAAGGTAAGATTCTACAACATTACAATTCAAAAGCAATAAATGTAATTTTGAGAGATTTTCATAGAACAGAGTCCATAAAAGTTATGCATTGTCAAGATTCAAAAGGAATGTGGGATAAGTTGTAAAGTATATATGAAGGATATAAAGGTTTCAAGAAAGCAAAATATGAAATCTCAAAGGACAACTTGAAGATTTAAGAATGAAGGATGAGGAAAACATTAGTACTTATCTACTTCGATTTGATGAGGTTGTTAATGCTATGCAAGGACTTGGACTTAAGGTTGAAGAATCAGATGTTTGTGATAAGATCTTAAGATCTCTTCCAAAAACATTTAGTGAAAAAGTTTCTGCTATAGAAGAATCAAATGATGGTGATTATTTGACAAGAGATATGTTGCATGGTATTCCTACAAATTTTGAGTTAAGAACAAAAGAACCTAATCCCCAGAAGGAAGTAGCCTTCAAATAAATCAAGAAGACAAAGGGTAAGAAGTTATAATCAAGCAATGAGTCATCCAGTGATGAAGAAGCAAATTATGGCAGAAGGAATAAGGATTCAATAAGATTTAAAGATACAAAATATGTTAAATTTTTCAATTGTGGAAAGTATGGTCACTATGCAACTGATTTTCAAGAATCTAAAAATAACAATGATGAAGAAAAATAGGATCATAGAAACAGGGATTCAGAAAGATATAGGCACCAAAAAAAAATCAAGGATGGAAAAAGTAGACAAGAAAATAAGTTATTTCAAAGGCAAAATAGGAGCTACTATGTAGATAAGGCAAGTAAGTACTCAAATGATAGTGATAATAGTTTCTTAGAAAATAATAAAGATGAAGTCCTATTTATGATTGAAGAAAAGAGGTCAATAAAATGTCACCAATAATTCTCAAGTATTTTAGACATGGTAACTTTGGACATCTTGAAGATATTTGTACAAGAAATGGTTATAGTTTCAGTAATGATGAATATGAGGATACACTTGAAGGACCAGAAGAGAATATTCTAATAACACTAGAAGAAGAAGAAGGTGATCCTACAGAAGACGAGTCAAAAAAAATTAAAAATGTAGACAAATGCAAACAAATAGAGGAAGAATTAAATAAATAAGGATATGATCTCAAGGGAGAAATTATTTATGCTCTTGACACATTTTAGAAGGTAAGAAAGTAAAACTTTAAACTTGAGTTTCAATTTTAAGAATGTGATGAAGAGAGAAGAATGCTTATAGAGGATCTAGACATATCAAAGGCTAAGACAAAGAATTTTAAGGATAAGTTAGAAGTAATGGTCTTAGAATGTGAAAGGTTACAACAAGAAGTAGCCCTACTAAGATAAGATTTAGAAAATTCCAAGAGTAAGCTACAAAATTTTGGAAAGAGCTCAAATATTTTGGATAAGATGATCAAGGTACAAATAAGGTCAACAAATAAAATAGGTCTTGGTTTTGAACAGACTCAAAAGAAACAAGAAGAGAAGTCAAACTCAAGTTCTGAAGGAGAAGAAACTTCAAAAGAAGACAGTGTAAGAGAAAGTGAGACATCTAAGGATGAGTTGGACAACAGAAAGTTCAACAAGGATAGGAATAATGCACAAAGAAGAAATATATGGAACAACAATTAGAATAGGTTAAAAGTGACTAAGATACCAATGAGTTCAAGATAAGGAAACTTCAATGGAAGATGTTTTTAATGTCATAGGTTTGGGCACATGGCTTCACAGTGCAGGACACATGAAATACAAGAAAATGGGAATTTTAAAAACAAGTAGATTTTCCATGGGTATTGCTACTCATGTAATTAGTTTGGTCACAAGGCAATGAATTGTAAGGTTCATGATAGAAAAGGATATGGCTTCACTAGGAGAAATCCTAAGACATTTGAACCTCCAAGGAATAATAAAATTAAGTGTTATAAGTGCAATAATTATGGACACACAACAAAGTGATGTAGAGCAGAAATTCCATAATCAAGTATGAACAAGAACAAGAACAGGAACAAGAACAGGAAAAGAGATATGGATATGAACAAGAATAGAAACAAAAATATGGATATGAACATGAACAAGAACAAGAATAGGAACAGAAACAAGAACATGGACATGGATAGGAAAAGGAACATGGACATGGAAAGGAATAGTCAAAGGAATCAGAAGGATCATATAAGAAGAAAAGAGGATAAAGGTAAAGACCAGTGCTTACTGGAAGTCGAAAATCATTCTTAGCCCCGAGCCCCAAAGGTGACCCTTTGCCATTGATGTCAAAGGGGGAGAGATTTGAGTAAGGATGAGAGTTTTGGTATTTGAGTAAAGAGGAGATATTTGAAAAGAGCATTGAGCCAGGGAGAGCAATGTCCCAGGGGGAGCAGAACAAAGAAAAGGTTAAGTTTTTGGTAAAAATAATTTGGGTTACCATCAATGAAAAAGGGGGATATTGTTGGACATTTTGATTCCATAGAGTTTTCATTGATGTCAAGGCATGAAGTTGTCATTGATGCCAAAAAGTGAACCACCACTGATGCCAGAAGGCCAAAAGGAGCAATGCAAAATATTGATGAAGAAGGTGTCATAATATTCTTTTTGATATTATGTATGGCAGAAATAAAGGTTTTTATTAAAACCCATGATGGAAAAATAAATGGTCTTTTATTTAAAACCAATTGGATAGACCTATGGGAGTTAAATAAATTATATTTAATTATAATTTCATTATATATTAATTTGTAAGTTAATTTAATTAACCTATGGTTGATAAATTAATTATAAGTTAATTATAATAATGTTATTATTAATTAAATTATAATTATCCTAAGGTTAGGGTTTCAAGGCAATTAAATTTGTGTTGACGTTCAAGTTTAAAGGTGGCAAATGATATATAAACTATATGCCTTAGTGGCATTTGAATTATCCTTTGTTAGAACAAGAAAAATAGGTAAGCATGTGTTAAAGAGAATTCGTGCGAGGAAGAAGACAAGATTCTTGTCTTAGGTTCTAGTGAAATGGGATAATATCATCGAGAGCTAAAATCCCATATCTACCTAGGCAGCGTGGCCTAGTGGCAAGTGGTAGAGGGCTAATGCATTTGGACGTGGAGTGACCTACGATCGATTCATGGTAACAACGTTTTAGTGTGTTGTGTTTGAAGCGTCAAAGGAAGTGATGGATGGTTTTTTGGATTAGGCACAAAAGGGGAGGAATATAGAGCACATGATGTTCTTTTCTCCCTAAACGAGCACCTAGTGCATAGCCAAGACCACGACTAGGATGCACGGGGAAGCAACGTCAAGGGTTCGAGTCTCACCAAGGCAGAGGTAATAATTTTTTGTTATATTTTATAATGCGTAAGGTTTGACATAAGGTCCTAGGGAGTTAAAAAAATGTTAATAAAATTATTTTAAATTAATCATTATTTTGGTTAGTTGGAGAAATAACTGGATTAAAGTGTTGGTTAGATTTTGAGAGGACTTCTTGCCATTGATTTATTTTGAGAAGGTGATCTTATTGATATTATTTCTAGTATAGGATATTGTTTTAATTGGGAGATTATAAGGTGTATTTGGTCAATTATTTTTGTATATGTTGATGGATGCTTTCTTTAAGATGGAGCGATAAGGTGTATATATGTTTTGATATGTGCATTATACTTTTGAGAGAATTTATCATCTTATAAATTCTTTGATCTTGGCAAAGAAGTGTTTGTGGTTGTGATAAATTTTTGAGGTTCCTTCATCATTAAGAAAAATGTATGGGCACATTCTTCCATAGCTGAGTTGATTGGTTGGTTTTCTAGAAAACAACTTTGGAGTGAAAAGGAATTAACTAGGTTTCCTTATTGGGTGTGTTGAGTTAATGCTTCAAGGTTTTTTGGAATAAAGAGTTGTTGTTAAAACCTTGTTTTATAAGTATTGTTGTTGAAGCCATTGGCTAAGTGAAGAACTTGAGGTAGGGTTTGCAAAGAACATGAGTATCATTGTTATGTGAGATTGGTTGATAAGAATTATTGGAAACATTTTAAGTGAGGGTTTATATGCTTGGACTAGGGTTTGTAAGCAAGAATTGTTTTATTGAGTGATTGGTTGAGTAGAGTTGGTTGAGCCTAGTCAAGTGAATGTGTGAAGTGATTGTTCAATTTCTATGAAATAAATTATTCTATATTCTTAATTGAGTTGAGAAAGTGTTTGAGTATTGAGGTGAATGTGAAGCATATTGTGTCTCTAACAATTCTCTATATGTTTCTAAGAGAGTGATTGAAAATGATTGAGTATTAAGGTGAATGTGAAGCATATTGAGTCTCTAACAATTATCTATATGTTTCTAAGAGAGTGATTGAAAGTGATTGAGTATTGAGGTGAATGTGAAGCATATTGAGTCTCTAAAAATTCTCTATATGTTTCTAAGAGAGTGATTGAAAGTAATTGTGTATTAAAGTGAATATGAAGAATATTGAGTCTCTAACAATTCTCTTTATGTTTCTATGATATTGGACAAGTTCTAGTGTGGACTTGTTGAGCAGATTTGAGGCAAGTTCTAGAGAGGACTTGTGGATAAATTTGTGTGAGATTTTGTGGAAGCTTACAATACATATTGAGACCAGATTTGGATAAGTCCTAGTGAGGACTCATTGAGCAAATTTGGACAAGTTCTAGTGAGGACTTGTAGACTAGATTTGGAAAGTTCTAGAGAGGACTTGTGGAAAAATTAGTGTGAGCTTTTATGGAAGGTTACAAGGTATATTTAAAACATTTATTTGAGAAGACTTGTGAGCAGATTTTATTGATTGATTTGTTCAAACTTTGAGTTAAGGTTTGGGGTATATCCAGTAGAGTTGATTGATTGATTTGTTCAAAGCTAGAGTTAAGTTTTAGGGGTAGATCCAACAGAGTTGATTTGATATTGAGTCAAGCTTTGAGTTAAGGCTTGAGGATAGATATTGAGGATAGGTTTGTGCTATACCAAAGGAATGTGTTTAGTACAGATTCAAGGATAAATTTTGGTGCATATTTGAGGACAAGTTTATGTCAAACCAAAGACAGATATTGAGGATAGATTTATGCTAGACCAAAGAACTGTGTTTAGTGTAGATTTGAGATAGAGATTTGGAGGTGACATATTTGAGGATAGAGATCTTCAACTAAAGCAAGGAGGATATGTGTCTTCTATTTATAGAGTTCCATTTTATAATGGCAGTGGAGGTAGAGGTCTTCTAGAGGATCACCAGCCAGAGCAGGATTAGGAGATTGGTGTCTACTATGGATATAGATCCACTAACTTGATTAGGGGATTGGTGTCTCCTTTGGATAGAGATCCATAAGCATTGTAATATGGAAAGGATTTCTAAGATATTTATTGAGAGAATTTTAGTGAAATATTTTCATCGTGGAGTAGCTCACATTGGGTGAACCACGTTAAATTTGTGTCTCTATGGTGTGTGATGATTTGTACATTGCTTTGGTTATTAATGTTAATATTGCCATTGATTTTATTGGATAATACTGTTTGGGAAAAAAAATTAAAAAGTGGTCTTATATTGTTCACCCCCCTCTCAGTATAAGCTTGTGTTCTTCAATATATTGGGATTAAAATATAATATTTTAACCCTTCTTTTATCAAGTCCTGCACTAATTCCTAACACTAACTCTTGACATCAATGACAACACAACTAACTCAAAATTTCCAATAATATTAAGTAGTTTAGGCTCTAAAAATCCCTCTATATTGGCAAGCCTATAAGTTCCTTTACCCATTTTTTGAGTGACAATGTATGGATCTAACTAATTAGTTGTGAATTTATCATGAAGATGTAGTTATGCATTGGTATTTTTTTATTCTCTTTAAGAAAGAGATCTCCTACTTGGAATTCATGTAGATGAAATTTGGCATTGTAAGTATGCTTTAGGTAATCTTGATATACTCGTAAATGCACTAAAGCATTGACTTACCTCTCATCAAGATGTGTGAGTTTTTCAAGACATGCTTATCTAGCAATATCATCATATATGAATTCTTGCAATGAAATTCATAATGAGGGGATCTTAAGCTCAAGAGGCATGATTGCTTCGACTCCATAGACCAATGAAAATGGTGTTGCCCTAGTAGGCATGCATATGCTTGTTCAATAAGCCCAAAATACCAAGGGAATTTGTGTATGCCAATCTCTATGATTTTTTTAACAAGTTTCTTGAGAATAGCAATTAAGGTCTTATTGGTGGCCTTAACTTGTCCAATTTCTTGTTGGTAATAAGGAATCGAGAAACTGTGTTGGATATTATATTTATTGCAAAGTACTTGAAAAAATCCTTGTTATTGAAACACTTGCCATTGTTAAATATGATTTTATAGGGAATAAAAAAACTATAGATGATATATTGAAGTATAAACTCCATAATTCTAGGCCCTATTGTACTGGTTAGAGGAATTTCCTCAACCCACTTTGTGAAGTATTCAATGACTATGATGATGAATGTATGTTATCCCAAGGAAGGAGGTGAGATTTTAAAAATTAAATCAAGACCCCATTGCAAAAATATTAAAAGGCTTTGAATAGGCTATAATGCTTGTGATGGTACATGAGTTAAATTAGCATGCTCTTGACATTGCTTACAATGTTTGACGTAAGTGCAATAATCACATTCCATAGTGGGCCAATAGTAACCCATGCATAAAATACACTTTGCATCCCAAAAATACCCATCCTCACATCTTCTCACCATCATTCACATCCTTCACATCCACCACTGGCCACCTTGCATGAAGCAGATCTAGTTTCACAACTTTCTCCTCAGCCATCGAATACCCTCTAGAGCTTCTCGAGCACCCTTCAAAGTCTCCAAAGTGACTCTAGGAATTTTCTATTAAGAGTAAGCACCTGCGAGCATTTCTTGTTCATATATGTAGCCCTACGACCCTCAAGATATAATTAGGGCATCTGCATAATCACTCCCTACATCAGTGATGAAGACAGAAACAATGTTATTCGACAAGGTAAAATCTCTTTGTTCTTATTTCATATTCTTATATTTGTTTACAACTTTATTTCTGCAACTAGGGTTTAGTGATTTCATTTTCTAAGGGTCTCACATAGTGGATCCCTCACAAATATTACTGACTCTTATCATTATTTGTTGTGTGTAGGTCTAAGAATCACATTCATTGGTAGTTGTTGAATCTTGAGTGGCCCTACATAAGATACCAAATCCCACTCACCACTTTTTTGGAATTGAATCAAGTGTGAAGACACCACCATTCATGTCTAACTTTTGGAGAACCCTAGTGCTTTGTAATAAATTGTATCAAAATAATAAGCATTGTAAACCCACCATTTGGGATAAATTGATTGTAATACAAGATATCCATTGACAATAATAAAAGAGTTATTTTATTTGTGCAATGCCCTAATGGTTGCTCGAGAATCATAGGGCTACATATCTAAATAGGAAACACCTGCAGGTGCTTGGTGCTAACCAAAAATACTTAGAGACACTCCATACACTCTAGTGGGTGCACAAGAAGCTTTGGAGGGCATTCGACGATTAAGGACAAATTTGTAGAACTAGATCTAGTTCACAGGAGGTGGGTAGTGGTGGATGTGAAGGATGGTGGTAAGAGGATGTGAGGATGGGTATGTTAGAGATAGGGTTTGAACTCCAAAAATATCTCAAAGAAAATTGGGAACTTAAGGAACTTAGGGAATTCAAAAACTTAGGGCTTATGAAAACTTAGGGGTTGAGTCATCAAAATGACTACTCTTTATAATCTTCCCTTAGACATGTTAGGGTTTCGACGACACAATTTGAACGGTTGATATTAAAAAATGAGGAAGGTTGGAGATTAAATCTAGGAAAGTGGCATGGATTAATGCAGATGGATGGCTAAGATTAAAACATGATCGATGGATGGGATTACTTCATATAAATATATATATTTATTTATTAAATATATAAATATAATATAT
Organism: Wollemia nobilis; assembly: GCA_028583015.1. Lineage (NCBI taxonomy): Eukaryota > Viridiplantae > Streptophyta > Pinopsida > Araucariales > Araucariaceae > Wollemia > Wollemia nobilis. Next base: position 38,617 of record JAQPPZ010002604.1, read on the forward strand.
AAAATATTAATATTTAAATATATGTTAAACAAATATATATAAATATATATAAATTATGGATAATGTGTGGCGGGAAGTTATGGATGGAGGACAAGTCGCTAGATTTTTGTTTCTACAAATGCTTATTTTTGTACCACGTTGTATGAAACACAATGTGGTGCAAAAATACGAGACACCTAGTTTGGTTTTGATGAAGATGAAACTTTCTTTCATTAGGATGCAAAAACAATATTGGAAGATAAAAGAATTTGGAGTGTGTAGCTTACCCTCGCAATTGGTGAATGAGTGAAAATGAGTCTCACTTGCCAATTGATAGAATTGTGGGGTAAAAATGTGATTGAATTGTGCAAGTGCAAATGTAGGATGTAAATGCGTATGATATGAATGATGTAAAATGTGATGTTGTTTTTGCCCCAACGATAGAAGGGGATAATGCAAATGATTGAGTTTGTTTTTGCCCTAACATAGAAAGGGATTTTTTCCAAGTGTAGATGTCATGATCATGTAATATTTATCCCATTGTGGGAATTCAAAAATCAATTTTTCATTACCCTATGTTTGGGGTGATTCCATGTTGCTGAATTAAATGCCTTTTGGTGTTATTGAAATGCAAAGTGCTGAAAATGCAACAAAAGAAAAAGAGTCAAATTTGAAGAACCTGCTAGTGACTGTCAAATAAATTCCACAATTGGAACCAATCACCCTAGCTAGAGCCTATATCCATTATTACTATCAATTTAAAATGAACGATGATTTATGATTTTGTTCATGTTTCAAGCTCCACGAACAAGGCCATCAATGACAACTATTGAGCAAATTGGTCATGGTATAGTTTCACTCAAAAAATGAGGGATAAAAAATGATTTTGCTTTTGAACAATAAGATAATTTATTATGAATATAACCAAGTTTCCTTATGGTGATTTATTTATCTTATCAAATTGCATCGCTGCAAATCGCTACAATCTCCAATGAGATATAATAGACCACTAGATACAAGGTTCACTTGAAGTTGTGTATGAACTTGGAAAATGTGCAAATGCAATGATTGATGGATGAAAATGATGTTGGAATGAAGGTGTGATGATGATAAATGCATTTATGATTGAATTGAGTGATTATGTGAAATTTTGTATTGATTTGGAGCATTTTGAAGCAATTTTGGACAATTTTGTGCCTTTTGGGCACAAATAAAAGTTAGTCATCCAAATCAATTCATATTATCATAAAATGAATGCAATGATGGGATGGTTGATGAGAATGATGAAAATGGTTTTTTTGTAAAATTTTAACCATTTTGAAGCTTTTTGAAAAGTGATAGGCAATTTTACAACTTTTGGGAAAAATCAAATATTTTGCATCCAAATCGATTTTATTTTTCACAAAACATGATATGGTGATGAAATTGATAAATGGATGCAATTTGGAATGATTTTATGGAGGTAAGTCACCTTTTTGGATTTTTTTTAGTCTTTTATCAATTTTGATGGGAAATCCAGTGGGTGCCTACTACATGAGAAAACACTCTCCAGAGTTTGATATTCTATAAATATAGGAAGGCATTTCAATGCACTTGGAAGCACCCATGGGTGTTTCAATGCACCTAAAATAGCTATAAATAGCCTATAGAATGGAAATAATGTTGATCCATGTATTTGCAAATTTTTGAATCTGCATCTGAGGGAGTGGATTGAGTGGGTGAAGTGCAAGGAATTATTGTGGAAGATAATGGTGATGGAGGGTGCAAATGCGGTAGTAGGGGAAGATGTACATTTTTCTAAGGTAAATACCTTTAAATATTTTTACTTTGTGCAAAAAAAATTATTGTTTGTTTTCTGTGACATTAATATTTTACCTTTATGTATTGTGTTGCAGTTGAGGATTTGGGAGGCTCGACATCGGTTCTCTCCTATCATCTATGGGATGAGGAAGGTGGTGCGAGAGGACCAATGGGAGTGGTTGGAGGCTATGGGGCTATCTGGGACATATTGAATATATGTGTTGATGGTGTATGAGGGGTATCTCTCTACCTTGGTAGAGATATGAGATCTAGATAGGGGGACATCATAGCTCCCTACTAGAGAGATGATAGTGCCATTTGATAATGTATACCACATCCTCAAGTTGTTAGTGGAGGGCTTACATATCAAGGTTAGACACGATAAGGGGTATGAGTTGAGCCAATTTTTTGGAGATGATTTATGGGATGTTGAAGTGATGGGTGGAGGGATAACATACTTGTCATGTATATGGACAAGAAATTGGATGTCCTTCTAGGTTTGGTGATATTTGTGTTGGCTAACATAGTGGCACCAAATAGCACTGGTTGTTGGTTCCTATGGAACCTTATTTGTTGGTGTGTGACATGATCAACACACATTGTGTATATGCATAGGATCCTACATTATTGGTGCAATTGTAACAGGAGTTGTATGAGGTGAGGAGGTAGAGGCGAAAGGGGCTATGGTGTAGTGTGCTACTGCAGTGTTGGGGTTAGAAGCATTTTAGTGTGGCTTGGCCTATGGATTTATCGATTGTGGCATGGGATAGGGAGAAATCCTATGCTATGGTATGACTAGTGGTAGAGGAGGTGTAACTAAGTCATCCTAGTTGGATGAGTTAGTGGTATAGGTATCTATGGTGTGGATTGATATCAGCTTAGGTGGTATGGAGACCATGGTGATGTGCTATGTGAATAGGTTATGGGGAGAAACTACGAAGCGTTAGGCATACTAGGTGGGTAGTTGGTAGGAACAATAGTGAGTTGGATTTGATCTAGTTGTCACAAGTGCTAAGGTAGTTTAGACTGAGGCAGGGAGTTCTAGAGGCACCAATTCTCTATAGACATCATCGAGATGGGATAGGTATATATTGTTCTAAGGCATGGAGGATGTGAGGATGATGAGATGGATCTTCTCAATGTGGATGGTGCAGGTAATACTGTGGATTATGATGCATAGTTTTCTACACATTTACCATGGGTAGCGAGTCTAGGAGTGGATGGTGGGAGTGGGGATGGGGATGAGGCAGAGGTCAAGGAGACTGATGAGGCTCATAATAATTGGAGGCACCTTCAATATAGCATTATAAGGAGCTACTCTAGGGTGATAGCTAAGCAAGAACTTGAGTTTGGAGGCAATGGGAGCAGTATGGAGGATAGAGTGGAGATTCTATATGGGCTTTCTAGTTAGAGTGATGAGGATTAGGTGAGGCTGGAGTAGCTCGTGGTACAACGAGATTCTATGGTAGTGGTTCAGGATGCAAAGATAGCTCAACTATGGGATGTGGATATGGTGGCTCGATATGTAGAGATAACTCAATTGTAGATGGATCTAGATGTATGAACGACTATAGGTGGAGATGAGGATAGGACCGTGAGGCCCCATGTAGAGCTACTAGATAGGGGTAATCGATAGAGACATAATGTACATCACCTTTAGGCTTGGGATGGATATATATGGTTGTTGGAGGATCGGTTGATGGATCACAACATTGGACTTCCAGATCCACCCTCCTCTTCCATATCCAAGTCTATTAGTCCTAGTGAGTCTAGGCATAGCTCTAGGTCTAGGGCTTCATTGAGATCATAGGGGTCCTCTTATAGGCATTAGCTAGTGCTTAAATGCACTTTTTGTATATGAGCCTTGGTGCTCCATTGTATATAGCCTTTGGGAATTCATTGTACATGCGATATATATCTATATATATATACATGGATTTTATTTTTGTGTTATACTTTTGTTTGGATGCATGTGTATATGGATGATTAATGCAATGATAATATATATGAATGCAAATGTATATGGATGATTAATGCAACTGATAATGTGGATGAATGCAAATGTATATGGATGATTAATGCAAGTGATAATGTGGATGAATGCAAATGTTCTACTGATCATTCATAGTTTATATTTTGCTTGTCCATGTTTAGCATTGTTGTTTAAATAGGGGCACCAAACTGGTGGTATGTGAAAATGAAAACTCATGTAATGTTATGGATGGAAGAAGACATGGATGTTGACATGGAAGAAGATATGGATGTTGATATGTAATAAGATATGGATGTTGATATGGGAAACTAATTATTTTGTAGAGACTCAAACATACTAGTGATATAAAAAAACTCATTAAATACTACCTAATTTCTCTAAAACCAAATGTGCATGCAGTGAATTCATTTACCAGATCATGAGCATGGTAATGAATCGAGTCAATCAATAATCAATGTGTGTGCAAGTGAGTTCATTAACTCATATTGAGTAAATTGGGTGAAACCTATTATGGATAATAATAATAAGCTAGCTTGTCCTTATGTGCGGTCAAAGGTATATTTAAAAGAGATGTGTTGCCATGAGTGTACTCCACTTCCAATCAAGCGTCTATAGTCCCAATGGATATTATCTCCATAGTCCAAGAATTTGATCTCTAATTGTTGGGGATGACTACCTAACCGTATGACTAGAAATGTACTACTATCCTTACAACTTGAGGATTAGTGAGTGTGATGTGTAAAAGTTTTAGAATTTTTAGGGATTTTATCTTACTCTTTCTTTTATTTTAATATTGTGATAGTGGTGACAACCACTATTTTTGTGGGCTATGTTGCATAATGGGACAAGCAAGGAATACCCTTTTCACTTCAAGGTACAACCCAAGGATGGTGTTATCCCTCTTCGACACAAGATGTTTTAAGATGTGTAATTGTGTTTGGTTCAAGAATATTTTGGATTCAATTCCTAGAACCCAATATTTTCTTAGTAAAAATTGTGTCTTTGTCCTAAAGAAAACTTGACATGTATTTGGAGGTTGCTTAAAACACTAGGAGTGGCTGAGTGATAGAAAACACATAGGAATTATGGACATGTGGTTTTAAAATGATAATGTTGACTTTATGGAATGCTACAATGAAATGGATGATGACTTTGAGGATGCCCTTGTTTAAGGCAACATGAATGTATTGGACGAAATATTATCTAAACTGAATAAATGATCCCTAATATGAAATGTAAAATATATGGAAATGGTGGTGCGAATGCAATGAATGAAATGTGAGTTGTGAAATGAAATATATGAAACATGATTTTATGAAATGAAATGAAATATGCATAATGCAATGTGTTTAAAATAATGTATGAAATGCAAGGTATTTTTGTGTAATCATCATGTATATATACATATATATAAATCACATTATGCATAGAATACTTTCAAGTGTATAACATTAAGTGGTTTGGGCTCTTGAACTTCCTCGAGATATTCAATTACCTCTATACTGGTAAGCCTATAAGTTTCTTTCCCCACTTTTTGAGTGAAAATGTATGGACCTAACTAATTAGCCATGGATTTATCATGAAGATGCGACAATTCATTGGTATTTTGTTGATTCTCTTTAAGAGTGAGATCTCCTACTTGGAATTCGCATAGATGATCTTTAGCATTGTAAGCACACTTTAGGCGGTCTTGATATACTCGTAAATTCTCTAAAGAATTGACTCACCTCTCATAAATAAGTGTGAGTTGGTCAAGACATGCTTGTATCGAAGTATCATCATCTATGAATTGTTGCAATAAAATTCGTAATGAGGGAATTTCAATCTCAAGAGGCATGATTACTTCAGCTCCATAGACCAATGAAAATTGTGTTGCCCCATTAGGCATGTGGATGCTTGTTCAATAATTCCATAATGCCAAAGGAATTTATGTATTCCAATCTCTATGATTTTCTTTAACAAGTTTCTTCAAAATAGCAATTAAGGTCTTATTGGTGGCCTCAATTTTTCCAATTGCTTGTGGATAATAAGGAGTTGAGAAACTATGTTGGATATTATATTTCTCACAAAGTGCTCAAACATCCTTGTATTGAAAGATTTATCATTATTAGAGATTATTATAGAGGGAATACCAAAATGATAGATGATATGTTGAAGTATAAACTCCACAATTCTAGGCCTTGCCGTACTGGTTAGAGGAATTACCTCAATCCACTTTGTAAAGTATTAAGTGGTTATTATGATGAATGAATGTTGTCCTAAAGAAAGATGCAATATTTTACCAATTAAATAAAGATCCCATTGTGAAAATGGGCAAAGGCTTTGAATAGGCTATAATGCTTGTGATGGTACATGAGTTAAATTAGTATTCTTTTGATATTGCTTATAATGTTTGACGTAAGTGCAACAGTCACATTCCATGGTGGGCCAATAGTAACCCATGCATAAAATATGCTTTGCAATGGCCATTACACTAAAATAACCACCACAAGTACCATAATGAGATTCAATTATGGCTCTTTGTGCCTTAGTAGACTCAATATAACAAAGGAGTATTCCATAATAACCACATCTATACAATACGTCCGCCAAGAGAGTAAAATGGGCTGCCTTTTTCTTGAAAGTGTATTTAGTAGTTCGTGTCATATCTGATGGGAATGTTCCAATTTGGTTTGACCAAGGCTCATATGGCTCCAAATGGATAAAACAAATATCCTTTTCATCTTTAGATTTGGTACAAATAATTATAGATTTAGATATTGTTATGACAATGAGTGGCTATACCTCTCCTAATGATTTCTTTGGAATCAATGATCCAAGAGAGGCTATCACATTTGCAAATCTATCAAATATAGAAAAATATAAATTTCATACCAATAAAACTTAGAGATCAATTTCATTGCTACTTCATGGTAAAGTTTTATGGTAGGTTCTTTGCATTGGTATTTTCCATTGATTTTTCTAATAATAAGTTGAGAATCACAAAATATCCCGTTACACTTTATGCCCATAGCTATAGCTTCTCAAAGACCTAATATTAAGGCTTCATAATCTATATTATTGTTTATGCATTGAAAGTAAGGGGATAGGCACCCCTTGGGGTGTATGAAATATGAATCTAACACCTTTACCTTTTTCACACTTAGAACCATCAAAGAATAGCGTGATATCGACGTATTTCTTCGAAATGACATATTCTTATTATTTAGTGAGAACAAATATTGAATAATATAGGAGATCAATAATCAAGTGTTGATCAATAGGAAGTGGAGCTTCTATAAGTTGATCGACTATGACCTAAAATTTAATAAATTTTTGACTAATAAACTCAAGATCAAATTCAATAACAAGCATTATCCATTTAGTAGTGCGGGTATTATTGTAAGTGCAAGACATCATATAACACAGGGGATTTTATCTAGCTATGACATATGTGGTGTGACTAAGCATGTAATATCTGAGTTTCTTAGTGGCAAAAACCACTGCTAAGCACAATTTTTCCTCATAAGCATATGTGGCTTCATATATTACCAATGTTCGACTAATGTAATAAAAAGTTTGTTCTCGATTGTTTTCATTCTTTTGAGCAAGCATTGTCCCTAGTGGAAATTCTGTTGCTAACACATAAATATGGAAGAGGACCCCTAGATGAGGAGTTAAGACTAGTGGAGAATTCAAGTATTGCTTAATATCATAAAAGGCTTTCTGACCTTCATCTATCCATGAAAATGTCACCCCCTTTTGTAGTAGGTGATTGAATGACCTACATTTGTCAAAAATTTGCACAATGAAATGATGAATTAATTGAATCTTTTCTTGTAAACAACGTAATTCCCTTAATTTTGTTGGGAGAGGCATCTCCATGATGGCCTTGAATTTTTTTGGGTCCACCTCAATGCCTCTTTTGGAGACAATAAACCCTAGTAGTTTTCCAAAGGTAACACCAAAGACACATTTCTTGGGGTTCAACCTTATATTATGTTCTAAAAGTCAATCAAAGACTTTTTCCAATACACCAATGTGCTCTTGTCAAGTTTTATATTTTGCCAAGATATCATCCATGTAATATTCGATAATATTATTCATGTAATCATGGAAGATGTATATCATGGCACATTGATAAGTGGCACCTACATTTTTTAGGCCAAAGAGATCACTTTGTAACAAAAAGTATCCCAAGGTGTAGTAAATGATATTTTGTGTTGGTCATCAGTATTGATTCGAATTTGGTTGTATCCTAAAAAATCATCCATGAGAGAAAGCATTTTATGGCCAACACATGTATCGACAAGACTATCAATATTTGGAAGAGGAAAATCATCCTTAGAATATGCTTTGTTAAGATCTCAAAAGTCAGTGCAAATGTGTATCATCCTGTTAGGCTTGTGAATGGGTACCATGTTTGAAAGCCACTAAGGATAGTCAATAGGTACAATGAATTTCACATGCAAAATATTTTGAAGCTCTTATTTGACTATGAGGACCACATTAGGATGCATCCTTCTAAGCTTTTGCTTGATTGGATTAGCATCAGAGTGGAAGGTGAGATTGTGGACAACCAAGATAGGCTCAAGACCAGGCATGCCTTTGTAGGACCATGCAAAAATATCCTTCTTCTTGAGGAGAGCAACTAATTTCTCTTGTTCATCTATGGATAAACATTTACCAAGTTTGATAACTTGGGGATTGTCTACATCTAAAATAAGGTTCACATTGATGGTATCTTCAATAGACATGTGAGAACCTTCCTCAAGTTGATGGGGTATTGGGATCAAATGAATATTTTCTATGACATTATCAAAATATTATGACTCGACCTCATCTATGTCTGACTGGAAAACCTCAGGATCTGAAGGTGAAGGTGAAGGTGAAGGTGAGGATGATGGAGGAATTTAGTTGGCTAAAGCCCTTAACAATTCCTTGAATAGGATAAAATTGGAAAAGGATGATGGCAAGGAAATCCGGTTCATATCAATAAGGCTCATGTCGATTGGAATTGGCTTTTACAAATCATATGGATTATAGAGTGGGATGAATAAGTCAGTAGGATTCATGTTGACTTAAAGAGGAAAATGGATGGTTGGAAAAGGTGAATGGATGGGTATATCTTGTTTGCTAGAACCGATATTAGAACACTGGTAAACATAAAAGCCTATGTATCCTTTTCCCACTCTATGAAACATCTATTAGAGTCTATGAAATGTACTAGATCACCTTGTAAAATCTAAGGGGCATCAATCGAGTGCTACAAGGCATATACGTAATATTGGATCAACTTCTATAGCTCCAAAAAACCTAGTTTGGTGAAAATTATGTGATAGAATTACTAAAACTTGCAATATAGAAAACAAAAATAGTGATTTAATGACAAGATAATTAACATAAATAACCCATTGTGGGTCCCACTATGATTTCTATTTGTGAATACAAAAAACAAGCAACACCAAATAGAAACTATGAAATAAATGAATAAGCAAGATAACACAAATGATTGCACAAAGAGAATAACTCTTTTATAATTACTAGTGGATCTCTTGTATTACAATCAATTTACCCCAAATGGGTGGTTTACAATGCTTATTATTTTAATACAATTTGTTACAAAGCACTAGGGTTCTCTGAAACCCTAGTTAGACATGAATGGTGGTGTCTTCATTTTTTATTCAATCCCAAAAAAGTGGTGAGTGGGATTTGGTATTCTATGGAAGGCCACTCAAGCTTCAACAACTACTAATGAATGTGATTTTTAGACCTACACACAATAAATAATGACAAGACTTAGTAATATTTTTGAGGACTCCACTGTATGAGACCCTCAAAAATGAAATCACTAAACCCTAGTAACAAAAATAAAGCTATAAACAAATATAATAATATGAAATAAGAACAATAAGATTTTACCTTGTCAAATAACATCATTTTTGTCTTCATCGTTGATGTAGGGAGTGATTATGTAGATGCCCTAACAGTCACTCGAGGGCCATAGGGTTGCAAAACTGAACAAGAAATACCTACGGGTGCTTGGTGCTGACCAAAAATGCCCAGAGGTGCTCTGGAGACTCTAGTGAGTACTCAAAAATCTCTAGAGGGTGTTCAATGCTTGAGGAGAAATTTGTAGAACTAGATATGGTTCACATGAGGTGGACAATGGTAGATGTGGAGGATGTGAACAATGGTGAGGGGATGCGAGGATGAGTATGTTGGAGATAGGGTTTGAACTCCATAAATCTCTCAAGGGAAATTGGGAACTCAAGGAACTCAGGAAGTTTAAAAAATTAGGGCTTAGGAAAACTTAGTAGTTGAGTCATCAAAATGACTCCTCTTTATAATCTTCTCTTAGAAATGTTAGGGTTTCAATGACATGAAATGTGTGGCTAAGATTAGAACATGAGGAATAGTGGAGATTAAAGTGATGCAAGTGGCATGGATTAATGTGGATGGATGGCTAAGATTAAAACATGATGGATGGTTGAGATTAATTCATATAAATATATATACATTTATTATATATAAATATAATATATAATATATTATATTTAAATATATATTAAATAAATATATAAATAATGGATTTGTATGACGGGAAGCTATGGATGGAGGAAAAGTGTCTAGATTTCGGTGTCTACAACAAGCACAATAACAAGATATAGATTTTAAGGAACTAGTCAAGAAGTTGAGGAAGATCTTAGATGTCCAAAGGAACCTACAAAATTGTAAATACAACCTGTCATATTTGAAAATTGAGGTGCAAAAAATGGATAAGGAGGTTCAAGGGTTAATTGCTACTAGAATTCCTAACTTATTTTATGAAAGGAAGCACCTCATATATGATGATGTCATTAGTGCCATGATTAAAGAAGCAAATAACCAAGCCAATCAACCATATGTAGCTAGAGCATATAAAATGTTGAAGCTAATTTATGACAAAGTAAAGGAGATAGCTTCCAAGGAAGAATAACTATCAAAAAATTCATTTGAGTACATGATGGGGAAGGCAAAAGACCCTAAGATAGTATAGTTTTCATATGACAGTGAGTGGTAGAATTTGTTAGGGCTACTACCACCAAGGGCCAATTAGAGGAGAAATGACTATTTTAATAATTTTACATGGATCCCTATTTAATAGGCTCCATGCCCAAGGATAAAGGAAGGATGTAGGATATCATATCAATTAAGCTTAATTCTCTATAAAGTATCCATAAATATAGTACCTTAGTACTACCTTTACAAATTCTATTTATTTTGGAGATGAATAAAGTAAGAGATATCAAACAATAGAAAACACCCCAAAAATATCAATTCTTGGCTAAGTATGAATAGAGGCCAATTTACTTATAAAATTATGTCAATTAGCTTGAAAGAGAGATTCACTTACTTAAAGGGATCAATTGGCTCAAAGGAGTGATTTGCTCAATAGAAGTAGTTTATTTTCTATAAAAATATGAGTAAAATGTGAGTGAATCATTTAAATAATAATAGAAAAAAAATTGGTATGGATCCCAAGGCAAACCTTCTAAAAAGTGATATTTGGCATGCAGTGGCATATTAAGATATTTTAGAAGACTTTTAAACCTATTAGACATATGATTAGAGGTATGCAACATCTAGAGGTGCAACATGTAGAGGTGCAACATTTTTCTAGTGTTACACCCAAATCTATACTTTTACTAGGAGTTATTATTTCTCACCCCAAGTAACTTAGGGGTAAAATTATACTATAAATAGGGGCCTAGGGACCTCATTTTAACTATCTTTTGGCCTTGAAAATTTGGATCTACACTTTATGAAAAATGTATTATTCTTTATACTCATGAAGTTGTAAGAAATTGGCAAGTTCTTATGCATCCTATTAGTGACACCATCCTTCTAGTTTACTAAGTGCATGATGGATGTGGCATGGCCCTTCTTGTTCATATTCTCATTAGATTATCTATTTCATGATAAAACAAATGGGTGGATATTAATTTTATTCAAATTCTCACATGTTGATTGATCACATCATTTCCTTGATATGATATAAAGTCTCATAATTTTACTTTTTACACTTTAATTTTCATGCATTTTATTTTTCACATTTTATTTAAATGTAATTTAGTTTAGATTAGTGATCTACATGAGGATAGTAAGATATTGAATTAAATTCATAGGTTAGGAAAATTGATTGGCAATATTGTACAACCTTTTTAAAACTAAAAATGGGGGTGCAAAAACCTAACTTAGAAGATAAGACAATTTCCTAGTTCAACACTTGGACAATTGAGAAATGACATACATTTTTTATTGGTCTTATTTAGTTAAAAGAGAAAAAATTATTTATGATGGATAAATTCTTATAATGCTCATGTATAAGTAGTTTCCTTTGATGCCTATGAGAAACTAAATATTAAAAGCAAATGCAAGTTTCACTAAAGACCTATTATGCCTATCATGCAACTGCATTCTATTAGTGGTGTGTATGAGTTCCACTTTCTATTCATGTTGTTGATCAACAATTGATGACCTATTCTTGACTATTCTCTCCCTCTTATCCTTGGTTGAGAGCTACCCCTATCAAATGCTCCAAATTAAAATATAGCTAGATATGTTCTAATGTAATAAAATTACCTATATATCATGTGTAATTTCCCACTTAAAACTGCTAGCATTAAATGTAAAAATTGCTCCATATCGGTGTGCATTTTTTTAGCAAGAGGAATGAGTGAGCTGAGGTTTAGCGGATGCGGTGGGAGTGAGGGTTTGAATTTTTTGGGCATGAATCCCAACTAAGGTGGTAGAAGTAAAGCAGGTATGGAATGGGCAGGTGGGAACCTCGAGCATGGATCAAGCAAGGATCCAGACGAAGGTGGTCATGCTGCGGCAAATTTGGAGGCAGGCATCACACGGGGGCCTAACCCTCCTCATAAAGACCTCAAAAAAAAAGATACGAAGGACAATGCGGGGCCCAAGAAGTGGTTGTATTTTACTGAGACTCTTAGAGGAAAAAGAAAGGAGGTTCTCTCTCTTCCGCCCATTTAACATTACCCCTATTTAGGTTTGTCTCTTGAGTCTACCTACCTAGTTCTTCAATGAATATTGGCTGTAGGGCATAGCCAAAACTATAGGGGACCTGATCTCCATTGACCATGCGACCTTGGCCAGGACAAGGATGACTCATGCATGAATCTACGTAAATGCTAATTTGAATAATGAATTGCCAAGGTTTGTGGAACTATAGTATGGAGAATACTATAGAAAACAACCGATAGAATATGATAAAATATAGACATTATATGCAGAATGTAAAAATCAAGTACATCTATGCAATCAGTGCCCTAACCTGGAAATGAATAGAGAAAATCAGAAGCAGGAAATGCTAGACAGAGGAAATTTGAGGAGTTTCCCTGGAAAAGGAAATTTCAATCAGGCAAACTATGTCTACCAAAAAAATAAAATAGAGGGTGCAGGGTCCTAACAAGACAAAGGAAAAAAATAGGTTGTTGGCAACCAAAATACTCAGGTAAGTTCCAATCCTCTAGTTTCAAATAAATTTTCAATTCTATCCAATATGGGAGTAGGAGGATTATCAGAATACATGGAATCCCAAAACCTTCAGGATAACCTTTCTAACTCTCTTGAATCCCCATCCAAGTCAATATCCTCAAACCCTAATGCTAAAATTACTGTAAGCCCCGTGGGCATCACAAATCCAAACCCTAATACAAGATCTCTAGAATCCACATCCAAGTCAGGATCCTTAAACCCCAATGTTGGAAATACTTCAAGCCCAGTGGGTATCCCAAAGCCAAACCCTAATTTTGAAGAACTTAGGAAGAAATTTGAGGCATTAGAAAATAAAAAATCTCATCTCCCTAACATCATCACTAGGAGATAAGTGAATCCTACTGAGGGGTTGTCCTATAGATCAAGGGAATACAGGAAAAAAGGAGAATATTTGGATATATGGGTGGAGATATGTGAAACTCTTCAGACTAAGGAATATGGCAGTCTAGTTCTGCAACATATTACCTCCCCTTAGTTTAGTCCTAAACAAACCAGGAGCACTGTGAAGTCTCCTATAGATTTTGGTAGTGAAAAAATAAGAGGGAGAATATCAAAGGTTGAGCATCAAAAAATTAAAACTGATAATGACATTGCCAATGGAAAATAGAGAACCTTATTTCAACAGGTTATTTTGGGTTCTGAAGACAACAAATTAGGAAAACCCCCTCAAGGGAGGGGGAGAGGAATAAATTCCAAAAAATCTAAATGAAGTTCCTCTCATGGAACGTGAGAGGCCTCAATGGTATTCCCAAACATAGGGAAGTTACTGCAATAAGAAATCAAGTGAATCCAACTATTATCATGTTGCAAGAAACAAAAACTGGTGAGATTCAATAAAAAAAAATAGCAAAAAAAATTTGTAATCAAGGGGAGATGGTTTGCAAATCAGCCAGAGGAGCATCTAGAGGCCTTATGACTTTCTGGGATCCCCAGATAGTAGAAGGCACCATTATTCAGAAATATGATAGGTTTCTTAGTGTTTTACTTAAGGAAATAAACAACAATAGGTCATGGAACCTTTCAAATATTTATGCCCCAACTTCAATTCAAGGGAGAGCTCTACTATGGTAGTACTAAGGCAATCTGAGTGAAATATTCCATAATGTCCCCTAGATTTTGGATGGGGATTTTAACACTCCTCTTTATCCTTTAGAAAAAATGGATGGAAATGGACCACCTATCAGGAGCATGGATGAGTTCAATGACTTTGTGAAATCCAACATGTTTATGGATGTAAAACTTAGATTAGCGAATTATACCTGGAGAAATCATTGGATAGGGTGTCATCTCATTCAAGAAAGGCTTGATAGGGTTTTCTATCAAAGGAGGCTACAACTTTGTTCGGTGATTCTACCCTACAAGCCCTTCCTAAAATTTCCTCTGATCATAATCCCATTTTTTTGGAGATCCCTAACTCTCTGTCCTTCAAGAAACCTTTCCTATTTCAATCTATGTGGATCAAACATTCCAGTTTTAGAGATAACTTAAGTCAGTGGTGGCAGCAGCCTGTCAGGGGTAGTGCAATTTTTAAACTTGCTGGTAAATTAAATTTTGTTAAGGAAATGCTTCAAACTTGGAACAAAGAGGTCTTTGGGAACCTCTTTGAAAATAAAAATAGGTTGTTGAAAGTTTGAAGATAATTGATCAGAGGATCCAACATGGTGATGCTGATGAAACTACTAGGTAGGAGAAAAAAACAAAACTAGCAGAGTTTCATAACATTTTGGCTTGTGAGGAAATCTATTGAAGGCAAAAATCAAGGGCTCTTTGGTTGAAAGATGGAGATTCAAATTCCAAGTTCTTTCATGTCACCATGCTTAGAAATAGAAGCAATAACAAGATAATTTTTTTTTTTAAATTAGATGGTTCTATTACTCAAGACTTAACTGAAATCAAAAAGGAGGCAGTAACTTATTTCAATTCTATCCTTGGTCAGGAATTGTAGTGCAATGAGGAGGCCAAAGATATTCTCTTGCAATCCATTCCTAGAATAATAAATGAGGATATAAACCTTAAGCTTCTAGATCCATTTTATGATGAGGAAATTAAGGAAGCCTTGTTTAGCATGGAGCCAGACAAATCCCCAAGACCCGATGACTTTCCCCTTCATTTCTATCAAGATTTTTGGGACATCGTAAGTGAGGATGTAATTTATGTTGTCAGATAATTCCAAGCAAGCAATCATATCCCAAAAGGTATCAACTCTACTTTTATTTCTATAATTTCTAAGAAGCAAACCCTTGAATCTATGGCTGACTTCAGGCCAATCAGTCTGTGCAATGTTTCTTACAAGATCCTAACTAAAACCATTGCAAATAGAATAAGAGATATTCTGCCCCGCATCATAGATCCATGCCAGGGAAGCTCTGTCTAGGGCAGGTCAACCTTGGATGGAGTTATCACAATTCATGAAGCTCTGCACTCTGCTCATAAGACTAACAGGTCTATTTTTGCCCTCAAGCTTGATATGAACAAAGCATTTGATAGGCTAAATTTGGACTTTGTGATTGTTGTCCTCCTTAAGTTTGGTTTTCAACACCAATGGGTTAATTTGATCAAAGAATGTATTTCTAAAGCATGGTTCTCGATTCTAGTTAATGGAACAACTACTGGTTACTTTCAAAGTCATAGAGGAATTCGGCAGGGGGACCCTATCAGCCCCATGTTATTCATCATTATGGTAGAAGCTTTAGGAAGAACCATAAAAAAATGCTTGTATTTCAAGTCTAATATTAATAATAAAGGCAACATCTCTCACTAGGGATATTTCTCACCAACAATTCATCGATGATACCCTTATATTGACTAAGGCATCGGTGGTTGAGGCCAAAATAATTAAATACATCCTACAACTCTACGAGGATGCTGTTGTTCAGAAAGTTAATTTCAGTAAAAGCAAGTTATATTTCTTGAACACCCCCATTCAGGAGCAAGGAAGGATTGTAGAAATTTTAGGTGTGATATATCAAACATCCCCACTTCATATCTTGGTCTCCCTCTTTTCATTGGTTCTTCAAGAGAGTCAATGTGGGACAGGGTTATTGAAAGAATTCAAAAAAAACTTATTGGGTGGAAATGTCATATTCTATCTCAAGTAGGAAAGTTGACCCTCACTAAGGCCTCTATTCAGAGCATTCTAGTCTATTTCCTCTTCGTTTTCAAAGCCCCTATGAAGATTTTCCAAAAAATTGAGAAACTCCAAAAAGAATTTTTATGGACTGGATTAGAGGAGAAAAAAAGCATACACCTTATAGGATGGACCAAAGTGTGCAGACCCCGGGAAAATGGGGGCTTAGGTCTAAGGATATTTGCTCATATAAATTTACCTTTACTAGCTAAGCAAGCATGGTGTCTCATTTTTGGTGAAGAAAATTAATGGACAACTATCATCAAATGAAAGTATCTTCAAAATATGGAATTTCTAAGTGACTCAGTTCCAATCAGAGGTTCTGCTTTTTGGAAAGCAATTCTTAATTGTAAGGAAATCATCAAAAAAGGTTTAAGATGGGTTTTAGGCAATGTTGAGAGGATAAATTGTTGGAATGACAGGTGGGCTAAGGACAAACCACTGATGCAATATCCTAACTTATCCTGAATCAAAGATATCACAGAAGAACTCATTGGCAGAAAAGTCTTTGATTATATGGTTGAGGACAGAGGTAGAATGAAGTGGAAACAAATAAGAATTCAGGGATTTCAAGCGAAATAAAATGATCTTTGTAACATTCTTGGTCAACAGTTTATCCCCATGATACCTAAGGAATATCAAGTGACCTGGGCTCCTACGAAAAATGAGCAGTTCACTGTTAAATCAACTTACAAGATTTTGCTTGATGACTAGGATTTTGTCCTCCAAAAGGACTTATTTTGGATAAAAATTTAATTCCAAAAATTGCAGTCTTTTTATGGTTGGTTATCCAAGGAATAATTCTAACCATTGATAATATGAGGTGTAAAGGTATTTGTATCACTAATCGTTGTTATCTATGCAGGGCTAATTGGGAGACCATTTATCACATTTTCCTTAAGTGCCCTTTTCCTTGACTATCCTAAGTGAGGTTTTTCAGGCCTTCAATATTTCATGGGTTAAACCAGCCACCGTACTTGATTTGTTCATCCAGTGGCCTTACCACTTTTCAAGCCAAAGACTTAGATACATGTGGAAAATTTGTCTTAATCACTATCTTTGGTAGGTGTGGTTAGAAAGGAACCATAGAGTATTTAATGAGTCTATCCATGATCATAAAACTATCATTGCCAGGATCCTATC
Source organism: Wollemia nobilis (assembly GCA_028583015.1). NCBI lineage: Eukaryota > Viridiplantae > Streptophyta > Pinopsida > Araucariales > Araucariaceae > Wollemia > Wollemia nobilis. The sequence goes on from JAQPPZ010002604.1 coordinate 56,199, forward strand.
CTTTGCCAATGAGAATGTGAACCTTATCCCTTTTGATAGTTGTAAACCTCATCTGCAGGAGACCACGATTGCTCAATCTTTAAGCTTAACCTTGTTAGATGAGTCTGTGCCTAGGGTAGTCAACCCCAGAGCCAATGTTAAGTGGTCTCCACCTCCTACGGGTTGGTTTAAGCTTAATTTTGATGGAGTAGCTAAGGAAAATCTTGGTAGAGTAGGCACTGGTGGCATTGTGCGAGATCATAATGGGAATATGATGCTTGCATTTTTTGAATATTTGGGAACAAGGATGAACAATGAAGCTGAAGCTAGAGCTATGTGGAGAGGCCTTCAAATGACTCAAGAATTAGAAGGCAATTTGATCATATAAGGAGACTCTATGCATGTTATAAATATCCTCAGTAATTGGAAAACACCTCCTTGGAGGATTAAAACAATTGTTGAAGAGGCTAGGATCCTTTTCCAGGGAAGACAGGACATAAAATCCCAACATGTCTTTTGGGAAGCTAACAAAATTGTTGATAAGCTGGCCAATTTGGGTGTCGATGGTGACATACTTTTCAAATGGGAACATGGTGTCCCGAGTGAAGTAGAGGAGCTTATTCAACAAGAATGCCAAGAATGATAGTCGAATTTACCAATAGGTAAGGAACTATAAGTTAGAAGGCTAGGAGTATTCCCATATCTTTTTTGAATGGGACTCACAATAAAAAATTATCTGAGCTGTCAATCTTCATGGATACTACTTGGAAATACCACAAATACTAATGGGGATAGTCACATGTCAGATAACATGGCTCTTAGTCATCTTAGTAATTTGAGATTGGTTGATAATCACAGGTAAGGAAAGAAACGACAATATAAGACTTTGAACCAAAGCCATGTGGACCACCAGATAGCCACCGCCATAAATCTAGCCAGCAGGTTCACTTCTCCAAGGTTGATTGGCCAAGATAGTATGTGGTACCAAAGCATATCATATACGAAAGAAAGCAATTACCAAAGAATTATTAAGAGTAACTGTCAATACAGAGCTTGTGGGAGTTTTTTTAGTACTCTGCTATGTGTGTCTGCAAATTTTTGTTTCTCCATTGTCTCAAGGAAGGGATCCATGTCTATTTATTTTTTGTAATTATGATGCATGTGTGTTTTCTATGGGTATACCCAAAATGTTGTATGGGAAGTTTCTTTTTGATAACAGGCTATGTGCCTTATTGGATGTAATGGCTTTGGCGGCATGTAGATTTTACATATATAGGATCCTTAGTAAGGATATATTCATCAACAGCCCTGGGCTGATTTTTTTAAAAGGTTCTGGGTCAACCTGTAAAACCCGGTATTAATGCTATAGTATCTTATCTACCAAAAAAAAATATTAAATGTAAATTCTATATCATTCACAAGTTCATATAATTTTCATTTTCTACAAAAATAATTACATTTTAAATTTTATCAAAGACATGAATTGTGATGTCTTTACCATATAAAAAGAGTCACTATCCCAATGAAAACATAATACAAGTCATACATAATAGAATCCATAAAAATATCCTCTTTCATAGCAATTCTCAAAGAAATTTCATTTTGTTATAATTGTCAAACATCATCATCATAGACCAATACAATGATTAAACAAGAACTCAATTACCCATAATATTTCCAACTATCATATAGTTACTAACATCTTAGTTTGATACACAAATGTCAACACAAAAATTTAGACTCAAGTTTTTATGTTGACAAACAATTGTATCTTAAATATATTATTTAGTTGTCTACAAAATTACAATCTAAGTTATATAAAATTATTCCTAGTCAAAATCTAAAAAAACCAATCAATCTTCACTCAAACAAGTATGGAAATAACCTATGCATTTCTTCAATATTTTCCCTTGTAGCATTGTCCTTAATGTATGGTCTTCAATTTTTTAAAATTATAAAACTTAAAATTTTCACCATTTACTTAATTAACTTATTCTCTTTATATACTTCTACTTTTTAAAATAACTAACCTTTTATTTATTTTTGACTAATTATATATTATCTTATATTTATAATAATGTTTAATAAAAATAAAAATCTAATAAATAAATATTTTTAAAAATAATATAATTTTCAATAACCTATAAAAAAAGGGTGTATGCCCTGCAAAATATGCCACAACAATAGGGTGCATGTTCGTGGGTTCTGGGAGTCTATCATCTACTATGCCAATAGTGGATGTCCACCTGTTTACAAATTAAATTTGGATGATGTTGAATTATGGGCATGCAATATATATGAATTTATATGATGTAAGAATGTTTTTTTATTAGATAAAAGGCAAGGATTTTGAGAGGATCCCACAACCTGAAAAAACACTCCTAAAGGAGAAAAGAAACCATAGAATCCAACAGTTTTGCCTGCTAACAAGGAAGAAGGACTAGACAATGCATCCAACCCGCTAACAGAGAAGAAGGATTATATTGATGCATATCATCCAAATTTGCTCTAATAAACAACTTGATGTCCCTCACGCATCACTGATGCCACCCTAATGGATTCGAATATAGACTAAATTTGAATATATGTGAAAGATACCTCATAATCCAAAACCACCTTTGCTTAAGATGGGAAAAGCAATCCCCACAAGATGACAAAAAATACCATATTGGATTTGTATCATAAGGACCATGTGCAACAAGAAAAATCCCCATGTCAACCCCAAAAATCTCTTCAAAGGGAGTGTCAATGTATCCAACCAAGAAAAACACCCAAAAAAAGCCAAAGAGACTAGAAAGGAGATCATGAGTTACGTGCCTAGAGATCGCACTAAGATGGCAGTAAAAAAATGAAAAGGAAAACTTGGACGTACCAACACAACCAATGGGGCAACCCTAAGAAGTATTAGAACATAAAAATTCCTCATGGATAATCTCATTTAACTCATCTAGAAAATTAGACCTCCACACCATCCTTCCAACATGGACAGTTCCCTAGTTTACCATGAAATCAGCCAATTTATTTCCTTCTCTCCAAATATGGGAAATTTGCACTTCATTTCTTGAAGGATTCTTTTCATTTCAACCACCATATTTTGGATAGGCCAATTAGGGGGTTTGGCTAATTTAACATATTGATTAAGCTTAATGAATCTCCCTCCACAAATACCTTCCTAGTCCCTAATTCTTGCAAAATAAACTTGATAAGCTACCCTGGTCTAAAAAAAAAAAGGATGTCTATGTTGATAGGTGTTTAGAAAAGGCCATAACCAAGCTACTATTATCAATACTTATTATTCCACCTACCCTAGATAAGTCTGGATTTCCTTCGGATGCACCATTGAAATTAAGTTTTAGCCACCCACTAGGGGGAAGGCTCCATCTAATTGAAAGTATGGGATTGTAAATTGGATCCAAAAAATTAACCAATGGAAGGCCAAGGGACCTTTCCAGATTCTTCTTCTACTATTGGAGGTCTCGAATTATCAAATTCTAAATCACGTATCATAGAAATAATATTTTCCACAAAACTCCACAAGGATCTGAGACCGATATTCCAACAACTGTGCCTAGAGTTCTTGAAGGCCTAATTATGCCTTTCTTTCCATAGGCCCCATATTAGGTGATGTAAAAGTAAATCCCACAGGCATTTAAGCCTTGAGGATGAGTAATGAGGGACCCATTTGGAGATAAGCTCGTCAAAATATTTTGGGAGCACCCAACTAACTCCTAAATTCTTCAAAATAGTCACACATGCACCTCTACAAAAGGAACAATTGCATAGGAGGTATTCTATCATCTCTATATTAGCTTCATAACGATAACATCTACTAGGGAGAACCATACCATATTTATAGAGAATATTGATCATCAAGATCATATTTTGGACAGCCAACCAAAGAAATATATTAACTTTTGGGAGGAGATTATTGGTCCACATATTGCTACTAAGGCCTCAAAACTAAAATTCTAGCTTCGACAAGGCATAAGCTGAACAAACTAAAAACGGTCCATCACTTTCCCATGACCATAAAACTTTATCTTCCACCTCCATATAGGGTAGGACTTGGCAATCCCAAAGAGCCCCTATCTTCTCCCAAACAACTTGCATATCCCTATAATAGATCTCTAGAGGGAGGTTCACCCATATTCTATGATCATTGATAAGGACAATGAAGTCTGCAATTTTTCTATGTCCTAGATCTCTGGACAACTACTCAGCAACTGTCAGGTTTGGATTTAGTGCAAGTGGATGATCCGTAATCCAATATTCATGCCAAATATATATATATTTCCCATCTCCTAAGATCCATATTATTCCTTGGAGCAGGAGGGATCAAGACTTCAACATGATCTACTAAAAAGGAGAACCTTCAATGGGCAATGGGTCAGAGAGAAAATTATTAAAGTGGCATTTAGCCTTCAAAATTCTTACCCACTCCACTTGTTCATTTTTGACCACCTTCTAGGCTTATTTTGTGACTAACGCTTTGCTCATTCTCCACACATCCTTTAATCCCATACCTCTTCTTCTCTTATGGCTATAGGTATGATCCCAGGAAATCAAATGAGATTATCCTTTCAACTCTATTCTAGCTCAAAGGAAAGCTCTGAGGGTCCTCTCCATTTTCTAGATAATATTACCAGGCATCCTAAAAATAAACATAAAATATATTGGGATACTCTATAGGGAGTTTCTTACCAACACCATTTTCTCAACCTGAGACACCAAAGCCCCTTTCTAGGTAGCCAATTTATTTTGCATCTTCTCAATGATTGTGTTCCAGAGTGAAGTCAAAAAATGATCATGGAACAGGAGGAGGCCCAAATAGGTCATTGGGAAGTTAGCAATACTACACCCCAAAATATTGGCTATTTTCCTTTACCGCTACACTAGGGTATTCACAAAAAATATTTTTCTCTTTCAAAACTTTATTTTTTTCCAACCACTCTTTCATATAAAAATAGCACCTTATTAATATCCCTTTCTTGTAACATAGAATACAGATAGTATAATAATGTATCATCTACAAATTTGTGATGAGAAATTGGGTTGCTCACCAAAGTAGGCTTTAATCCTTCAATAGAAGAATTATGTGATATGGTTCTCCCTAATGATTTGGCCATCAAGATGAAGAGATAAGGATACATGGGGTCCCCTTGACATATCCCTTGAAGTATATGGAAAAATCTAGTAGGATATCCATTAATTAGTATCAAAAATCTAGTTGTAAACACACAAGTAGAAATTAGACCAATCCAGTTTTGACCAAAGCTAAACTTTTTTATTACTTGAATCATGAAGGCCCAAGATACCCTATCATACGCCTTATTCATATCTATTTTTAGGAAGAGGTTGGTATTTTAACTTTTGAAGATAGAGTGGATAAGCTCATGCATAACAATGACCCCATCTAAAATTTACCTCACTACAAATCCACTTGAGCCTTATCAATGAGAAGAGGGAGGATAGGTTTTATTCTATTCACCATAACTTTAGTTAGAATTTTGTAGATCATATTACAGAGGCTAATGGGACTAAATTCATTGACACTATAATCCCATTGGGATTTAGAAATAAACATTAGGAAAGTAGAATTAATACCAAGAGGAATCACTTTGGACACCTAGACCACTTTGAGGGCTTTGCAGATATCCTTTCCACAAATGTTCCCGTACTTATAGAAAAATAGTGAAGGGAAACCATTAAGGCCTAAGGCTTTTAGGGCCCTCATTTCATCAATTACCACTTTAATTTCTTCTTCAAAAAGCCTAGCATTTAGACTAGCATTCATCTCCTTAGAAACTAGGCCAAGGATTACAGATAATAGGACCTCTTCAACATGGACATATCTGGGAGGTTTGGATCCTAGTAAAGAACTAAAATGTAAAACCACCTCCACCCTAATTTATTCAATGTCATTAGTTTGGATACCATATGATTTCTATGATTATGTCAAATCCTCTGTGCGTAAGACTCAAAAAATGGAAAAAAATTACATTTTATCACCTTCTTCTAGCCATAGGGCTCTTGACTTCTGCTTCCAAAGTAACTCTTCATTTTCCATCATATTATGGAGTTTAGGAAGAATTTATTTCTCCTTACAGGTGTAATCCTGAGAAGTTCCACCCTCTTTCAAATAAGACTCTAATTCACATCATTTATCTCTTAGCCTCTCCTTGGTTCTAGAAATATTATGAAAAGTAGATTTATTCCACTCTTTAAGCTTACCCTTGACAAATTTAAGTTTCCTAGCCACTATTTCAATACCTTCACCCATAATGTTTTTTGCCCACCAAGCTTTCAAGGAATCTTCTAGGTTTGGGTGATTGCACCACATCATTTCAAACTGAAAGGTTTTATGATGTAAAGACAAATTATTGGAAATTCAAGCCACAGGGATTATGGTTTGATCCGACTCTAGGAAGAGTGTAAATGGAAGCATCCCCAAATATAGGAATTCCCAACTGAGAAATCAAGAATCTATCCAACCTAGAAATAATAAGCTGATCCCCCACATAGTGGTTGCTCCAAGTTAACTTATAACATTTGAGGTCAAGATACATGAGATGTACTTCCATGATAAAGTTCATGAAGTCTTCCAGAATTTTTGGGTCTAGGTGTGACCACCAAGGAAGCTCACACCCGCTCTAACTATCGCAATCGAAGGGAAACACACAAATAGGCATGCATAATTTGATAGCAAGAAATAAAATGAATATAAGGAATTATTTATTATTTTTTATGAAATCAAACTACAAATTCGTCCCTCTTAGGGATACCCATTTGATACTTTAATTACAATAGTGTTTAATCCCTATCAAGGGTAGGTGTGATCAAAATGCCCCTTAGGGTGACATGAACTTCTCTAGGGTGTCGATGACCCTCTTCTTCACAATGGGGAAGGGGTTGGATGCTTTATCTCTCCTTTAGAACTATTTCTTGTGGTCAAGAAACAACAAGAATGTCAAAAATATAGGCAACCTCTCGTGATGAGGCCCTTTTAGGTAAAAATGTATAATGACACCATTAACATTCATAATCAAGAAAGCATAAAGAAAGCTGCTAAACTATGCAAAGCAAATCAAGATTCATGTAATAGCATAAAGTAAAATAGCACCTACACTATGCATGGATCAAATATAAGAAATGAAGCATACACATGCATAAAGAAAGCATTCTAATCCTAATTGAAACATAAACATAAAATGTGAATCTAGCCTAGTTCTATGGTTAGAAGTCTTCTAAAATGCTATCAGATCAAAAAAATGGCTAATCTAACCTAACTAGCTGGACAAAAAAGAAAAGAGTAAGGTGATCTATCACCTATTGCAAACCGCATCTCTGGTGAGCAGTCTACATTGTGAACTGCAATTGACAGTCGTGGTTTGACCTTTGATGAATTTACCCTCAAGATCATGGGTAGTGGGCTCAATATCCTTGTCCAAATTGATGTTCAAGGGTCACCTTCATTGTCCTCAGACTAATTTGGTGGTCAATTCAATGTGAAGGGCCTTCGTTTGCCTAAATTTGTGTTTCTTGATCCTCCTAAGCACCTAGGGCATCCATAATGCAATTCATCATGAATGGTGGTAAAAGGGTCATGAATTAAGTGCAATAGCTCTATCTCTTAGTATGATCAGTTTGAGTATACAATTCGTCGGGTTTCGCTACTCAAATATCCAATGCTTGCTCTTTTTTTCTCCCCATTTGGAGGGGGTATTTATAACATGCCCCTAGGGCTGGGGGTGGATTCATGGAGAATCCAAGACCAAGAATGTTGGTTAGATAGTTGGGATGTAAGCCTTTGGAATCTTCTATCCTTCAACTACCTCCTTATAGATCTCTTGGCCATTCCAACCAATTTGGCTCGGATGGAAGGCCTAACTGAACTTTAGTTAAGATTGCAGGTCATAATTGCAGTCTAGAATGCAGACCGCAGGTGTCAATCATGGTTTAGATTGGATACCGTAGGTCTAAGCTATGGTTCATACTGCTTAGGCCAAAATGCCTAAATTGAGTGGTTAGAACCACTACTCTATCTTGGAATCTATCCAAGATCCTCCATATGGTCTTGTAGCATGTCCATTTGAGTAGTCACCCTCAATATGACACATTTTAAGTGTCTACAGATGGCCCTTTTGAGATTTGTTGTGAGATTGAACAACACTGAGCAACAATATACATCCTAAAATGATGTCTAAGGTTCTATTATGATCATTAGTCATATCAACATTATATGCCCCAGGTCCAACAAAAGGACATGCATCTTGGAATCATTGCTTCCAGCTTATGAAAGGATTACATTTTGACAAGTCTGCCCTCATCATCAAACGTTTGGATGGCACCAATGCCAAGTATGGGTATCTTCTGACCCATAAATATAAATGATGAGAGTTGCAAACCAATTATCATATATGCTATTTACCCCAAGCAAAGGGGTAAGCTTATGATAGCTATTGACAATGATTCACAAGAATGAACACAATTTTGACAAGATCAAGGGATCTACGATCTCAGGGATATTCTACTGAATTTGATTATGATTATAAAATTATGACTACCCCCTCAAGTGACAAGTCGATGACGGTAATGACAATGTATGAATCGATGAAATGGCTTGATCATAATGAATGATCCTGAACAAATTAAGATTCGAGCCCTTTAATGCCTTGGATAGGCGCAACTTATGATTGCAACTCTTAGTAGTATTGGGACATTTCTATCCCTTGGAGAAATCAGGCTACAATAGCTATCTTAAGGAATCAAAATGATACAAATGCAATTAGACATATGTTGAATCATATTTGTCGATGATATGCTGAAAGATGTCATAAAATAAATGAAAATTTTACCCCAAATGTCCTTATGGTGATTTACTCATCTTGTCAGTTTGCATGGATCACAACTCACTGCAACCACCAAGTGTATAGGATAAATCACTGAATACAAGGTGCATTTGTTTTTTAATTATTTGATTTTTTTTATTTTGCATGTATTTTATTGATCCTGGTGCTTTTAACATCACCAAATTTACAATTTTAATCATTGATTTTGAATTTTTGTCTGGTGGAAGTCAGTAATTTTCTCTTTTAAACCTTCCCACGATGGGTTTTGAGTGCATTTAATGCTATTTGCAAATTGTAGGTATGGTCTACTATTTATATTTCCAAATTTTGGGAACCACAGGTCAAACCTACGGATGGAAAACCATAGTTCCAAAACCGTAGGTGTCAGCTGCAGTTCACCGAGACTAGGAAAACCTATAAATTGAATTATCATTTGAAAATTTTTATTATTTCTTGGAAAACACTAGCAATCTGGGAGATCTGAGAGTGAGAAGACCCTTCCTGATAAAAAATGTGACCACACTCTACCTTGATTATACTCCTCGACCTCGATGGTGGATCCTGATCAGCCATCTACTAGCCGAGGATAGGGTGCAGGCAAGGTAACTCAAAACCAAGACCATGCACTCAATACCAATAAAAGGAACTACATTAAGTAATGCAAAAAATGAATCTCACTAAACTACTGGTAATGAACCCCACTAGTTTAGGCTAGCTTTAGGATTTTAATTTTATGACTCGGTGGTCTAGGGGGGTAGCCGAAATGGGTGCCACTCCTAAACCACAACTGGTAGTTGTGGTTCCCAGTTGGAAAATTGAAGACAGTAGCTACCAGCTATGATTCCCAATTTACAAATTAGGGAACTTAGGTTTCATCTGTGGCTACCAATTTGCAAATTGGGGACTACAGGTTTTAGCTACGATTTGCTATTATTGCTTTTTTTTTTTTAAGCTCTAGTTAGCTAGATTTTGTCTTAAATTGTACTTGTTATTCTAGATATTGACTTCTAGATCTTAGGAGCTAGATATTATGAAGACTCTCTATGAGGATTTATCCGATGTCGATCGAGATTGGTTTTGAGCTATCAAGTTCAGATACGTCATGTATCTACCCACTATTAGGGTAGATCAAGCCTACCTGACTATGTTGGCCTAGTGCTGGAATGCGTAGACCAACATATTTCACCTACCTACAGGTGAAATTACTGACTCTAGAGGATGTTTATAGGATCTTCAGGATCCCTATTGATGGTGAGGCCATCGTCTCCTCTACCTCCAAGGTAAAGGAGGTTGTTTTTGACACTATCTTCGATGACCAGAGCGAGGATGCTCAGGACGTGATAGACCATGGTGGGGTACACATTGGTGAGTGGTACCACGAGGATTTTTTCTATGCACATGAAGCCATATTTATGCACCTCATAGTTTATATTGTACTTCCAAACTCCTTGGGTGTGAGGATTCCCTGGAACCTTTTGGCCACCACATTGAGGGTGTTGTAGAACTCTACAGAGGCACATCTACTTCTATCTTGGGGGAGCACCCTACTATGTCAGATCTACTAGGAGTTGTACCATATTATAGAGCGTAGACATAAGGGCCTCAGCTGTAGTCTTCTATTATAGATCTGGGGGTGGTAGCACATTCAGATCGAGCTTCCTTCAGATCTACCCTTGTGGATCACTGCTATTGTTGATGATCATCAGTGCTATGCTACTTGCTAGCCTCGTGAGGAGGAGGGTACCCACAGTAGGATCCATGTTGGTGACATCCAACACTACATTACTTAGTCCATGGTATTTGGATCGAGCGATGTTCAATGGTGGCCCTATATGGATTGCCCAATGTGGTCAGAGGAGGGCCAGTGGCTGAGATAGGCTCACCATGATAGATGGTTGATTGACTATAAGGCCAATATTGGAGAGTACCAGTTCTACTCTCAATTTCTATGATAGTTTGGGCTCATGTAGGATATTCTAGATATACCCCTTAGGTATCATCGCTTGGTTGTAGAGCATGATCTACAATGGATCATTCCAAAGCCTTTGGGAGATGTTGCTGATGACTACTAGGATACTAGAGTCAAGACTGCTAGGACCACTCCGAAGTATGATAGGTGGTGGTCCATGTTTAGATGGTACAACATAAGGCCTCTAGGCTAGGAGCTAGACCAGATAGAGGCATAGGTAGATCTTGACGAGCATAGGGTGTGCTAGCGAACAAAGGGTGGTTGGGGTGCAACAACCACCACCGAGGAGGCTCTTGAGGTTTACCCCGATGAGGAGGCTCCAAAGGAGGGTGAGGTACCTCTTGATAGTGTAGAGGGTCAGCTCTTAGCTTAGGTGGTTGACTTGTAGAGTCAGCTAGGTTTATTCCACATGCAATAGCTAGAGCCAAACACTACTATCACCACTCTGGAGGTGAGAGTAGCTAACAAGGATAGGTGCCTTACCAAGGCATAAGATTAGATATAGGGTCTGAATATGTGGGCCACATATGCAGAGGCCTAGGCTCAAAGATTGTAGACTGCTCTAGAATTAGCGTAGGTACAACAAACTACAATAGATGTAGAGAGGGATATCCTTCGGGTATCGAGGGGGGTATGCCACCTCCTCAAGATACTATGGGGTCTTCGACAACACTAGCGATAGCACTAGTAGCTGCACAAGATCTGATGACTAAGGTAGAGTGACTGCATGATATGGTCATGAGTACCAATGAGATGCACATAGCCTAGCTTGCTCATGTTGATCAGCTAGTCAGTTATATAGAGATGCATGAGCTATAGGTTCTTGAGTATCCTTTCTCCTTAGAGTCACAGCATACCAGGTCTAGGACCTCAGGGTAGTCTATGGCAAGCTCAGGTCACAAGAACCATAGGAATTATATGACACACAGGTCCTCTAGCACACATGAGATGACATCATGTACCAGGCCTAGGGATGTAGGGAAAACTTTAGGGGCTGCCAGTTAGGGGACTATCTTGCTGTAGTTACCAGTTTCTCATGTGTTGGGTGCATTAGGATTTGTAGGAAGGTTGGACCCACAGTAGGACCCACCATAGGTGCTAGCATGGATAGGAAAGCAAGATCTAGAGAATAATGTTGAAGGAGGCAACGAGAGTTCTGGTATAGTGGGAGCAGCCTAGACTTGGGCTCTGCTATATGTAGACTATAATTTTGCTATGCTTTACTCATTTTGAGTGTAAGGTCGAGGATCTACACACTTTATAGCCTATGGGTATATTGATGCACTACCTATGTACTCTGTTGGACACACACACACACACACACATATATATATATATATATATATGACTTGATCATTTCGGCTCATTATGCATATCTGATGTTTCATTTTTTGATTTTATGTTTATTTGATGCACATGGATGCAATGCTTATGTGATGCTATGTTGATATGATGCAATGTATGGATGACATGTGCTAGATAGCTGTCTATTTTATAATGATGATGTTATGCAATGATCTATATGATTAGATGTGCTATATACTGGATGCAAATGGATGTAGTATTTATTTTGAACGCATATTTATTTTTGCTTTGTGGGCATGCATTTATTTTTATGAAGTTATGGCATGTTATGCAATGTATGGTAATGCATTATGTACACAATCGTAATCTAATGGGAATGAACCTGTATGCTTTAATCACTTAAAACATAAATAATGAATGCAATTGTGTATATCAATTTTAAACTACGACACCATAGAATGTTTGACAATCATGCAAGATAATTGATAATTCTCATTACAAGAACGTAATCAATTAATCACCCATATATGAAATGCAGTGAAGTGGATTGGTATAATGCTAATAAATGAATATGTCATTCTGTATATTTCTTTGCTACATGATATAGTCAGTGGTCGTCTAAACAACATTTTTGATATTCATGCGGTATCTATCATATATGTTTGATTGTGCTTTGTAAAATGCATTCTGATGAAAGAATGACTAGTATTTTTTATGTTTAATGATATTTGGTATCTTGTTGCTATTGGAGATTTTTTTTTTTAGTTTTTCCATGAGACTCAAACACCCTAGTAGACCTCTCTAAAAATCATATACTACCTGTACAAGGATTTTATTGGACAAGGCTTTTGCTATGACAAACCCAACTATTCATCATACCTTTGTGTGCATGTGAGTATGTTTAGATAGATCATAAGCATACCTCATATGTCAATTGGGAATATTTCAACCCATATGTTAGATAGGGTTCCTCATACGATTGTACCATCCTTATTTCAGATTTGATTAGACTTATACAACTAGAAAATCCTAGGTACCTAGAGCTAGCTCATATTGTAAATTGATTAGGGCTACCCCTCCAAATGCAGGAAGGACTCTTTCAAACCATTGCTACATTTGGGGATCACCCAATAGAACTACCCCTCTAGTTGCAAATAGGACTCTTCCAATCCATTGTTGCGATCAGAGATCACTCTATGGCTTTCAAAAGGTGGACAATCTAGGGATTCAAGTTCTCACCCTTCATACTTGCTCATATGTAGTGATGAAAATCACTGTTAATCCATGTGTTACCATTTTATTTGAGCAAGGGATTCTTATAGTACTTTTGATTCACTATGTCACTTTACATTTTGAACTTGAAATTTGTACTTTTGCACTTTATAACTTGGGATTTAAACTTTGTGACTTTGAGATTTATAGGGGAAATTCTTGTCCTTTTTTCAAAGTACACCTTTGTAAACCGACTATTTTCAAGATAAGAAAGTCATGAAACCCATCTCTCTAAGTACCTAAGATTGATTTCATAGCTTTCATCATCTCTTATCTTAGCAAGATTTTATATTGTTTTGCTTAGTGACAGGATTCTGATATGTTGAAGCACTATCACAACTAATGACCTTGTCTATAATAGCAAATCAAGATTTCTACAATAAATGAATAACCCACTAGGTATGGCTGAGTGACTAGAAAAATTAATATACATACGTGTTTCTCCGCAATAGGTATCATGTATGAATGCAATAAATTATGATAAATGCAAGGGTGCATAATTGAAACACAAATGTGTGATTGTTTGTAAGATTTTTATAGAAACACTACACTCTACTGTGGAATGCGACGAATGACAAATGCCTAAATGCAATATGATGATTTGAATGCATATATGAAAATGCAAACTACAAAAGCAAATGTTTTTGGACTTTATGCTTTACCAATTTTTTTGGATTTTATTGATTTTATAATTTTTGTACGGGTTTTGAACCTCATAATTGACCAAATGACAAGTATATATGCCTTTGGAGCTTTTTAGGGTTGACCAAGCAATTTTTAGAAATCCTTGGAGCCTTTTGAATTGACCAAAGGTCTTACAACCACCTTTGGAACCTTTTAGTTGACCAAACTCTCAGCAAGAGGGCGTGGAGCCTTTTAGGATGATCGAGAAGCTATAGGAACTCTCGGAGCCTTTGGGTTGACCAAGAGATTTTTAGAAATCCTTGGTGCCTTTTGGGATGACCGAGTGGCTTTAAGCAGCCCTCGGAGCCTTTGGGTTGACCAAGCAATTTTTAGAAATCTTTGGTGCCTTTTGGGATGACCGAGCGACTTTAAGTAGTCCTCAGAGCCTTTGGGTTGACCAAGCAATTTTTAGAAATCCTTGGTGCCTTTTGGGATGACCAAGTAGCTTTAAGCAACCCTTGGAGCCTTTGGGTTGACCAAGCAATTTTTAAAAATCCTTGGAGCCTTTTGGGATGACCGAGTAGCTTTAAGAAATCCTCGGAGCCTTTGGGTTGACCAGACAAATTTTAGAAATCCTTGGTGCCTTTTGGGATGACCGAGTGGCTTTAAGTAGCCCTCAAAGCCTTTGGGTTGACCAAGCAATTTTTAGAAATCCTTGGTGCCTTTTGGGATGATCGAGTGGCTTTAAGTAGCCCTCGGAGCCTTTGGGTTGACCAAGCTATTTTTAGAAATCCTTGGTGCCTTTTGGGATGACTGAGTGGCTTTAAGCAGCCCTCGAAACCTTTGGGTTGACCAAGCAGTTTTTAGAAATCCTTGGAGCCTTTTGACTGACCAAAGTGCTTACAGATGCCTTTGGAGATTTTTCTTCTACTCTCTCTACGTATAGAATGCCTTAATATGGATGATGTTGATAGGTTCTGTATCACCCAAATTTTTTGCACCCTTACCTTCAGGCTAAAGGATCTGTACCCAGAAGGGGGATGCGAGAAGGATGGGACAATACCTCAGATGGAGAAGACCTTTGAAGGTCGCACATCTCGAGGGAGGGGTATAAGTGTGAATTTTTTATGGATGGTAGGGTTCACCAGGAAACCTTAAGTGGCAGTTTCCATGCCTAGGTTGAGAATGGGTTTGATGTGTTCATTTTATATTCAATCATTCATATTCCTAGGTTGGCCAAAATGAATCTAAGTTATTCTATATGAAATTTTTGGTTTATATGAAGACAATAAACATAAATAAATCCTAAATATAGAGAATATATAATGTGGAGAAGAATACACCTGATTCCTGATGTCTGATGAAGATTTTGAAGCTTGTAGGAGTCCAGATCATCCTGGATATGACAGGATTGTCTGTAATTATACAAAATCATCTCAAATCACAGGTGATCATCTAAGATAAAAAAAGATCATCAGCGACCTGATGAATTCGTCAGACGAATTCATTAGAAACCTGCAATAATGGAAACAGACACCAAAAATCGAAAATGCAATTGCAAGAATGATGCAAAATGATAGAAATAATAGGATAGATGCTTAAATAATAAATCCAGATAGCAAATTAAATGGGAAGCACTATTTTAATAACTGATTTTAGATTTTATCATGCAAATATGCTAAATGAGGTGAACTCCAGGATGCAGAACTGAAATAAATCAATTTAATGCACAATTAAATAAGGAAGAAAGGTAGAAAATGCAAACTTGGGGCTCTGGTTGCCCCCAATCTAAACTATAGTCAAAATCTTCTGCTATCGTACGATATCATCGCCGATCTTGATAGGATCATTCGAAATCGTGTTGGATCATCTGCGATGATCTGAGCTTTCTTTGACTGAAACACAGTAAAAACCTGCAATAAAATCTGAAAATACAAAAGCAAATGGTGGGGGCAAGGATGTTATAATACAACAAAAAACTAGAGTTGCAGAGAAATAATCAGCCAGGGGGATAAACTGGGAAAATTCGAAGTTTATATAGGATTAGGGGGAGGTTAGGAGGTTGGGGATCATCCCAATCTGGGAGATCTCCAACGTAGGAATCTCCATCTGTGCAGACACACTTCTGCCCGAGTTGGAGAGGTTGTTGAAACAGAGGCTAATTATAAAAATTCATTTTTGGGATGAAATCATCTGGATGTTCTGTTCTAGAAGAATTCGTCTGATATGGGACGATATCGTCAGATCGGCGATGATATCGTCCAACGGTCAAAAAAAATTCTAAAAATGGTGCAAAAAATGAGGTAAGTAGTTAACGAGCAGTTTTGGGGTTAAAATTCAAATTTTTAATCTTTTTACTGATGGTTTAACTGCGCCAATTTTAGGGTGCTATATTTTGCCCCCTCTTTAGCAAATTTTTTGAATAAAATGCATTAAATACGAGTTCTTCATGCTTTATGAGAAAGCAAAAATTTACTCCATTTTTTAGATGACTATTCTAGGTCGAATCGTACAACTGCTTGCTATGGTGCCCCCTCCAATTTTTTACCCAAATCGAACATTTGAGGTAAAAGCGCAAAAAAGAAAAAATTTAAATTTTTTTAAAAATAATGTTGTTTTTAAATAAAATTAAGAAAAATAGGGTAAAACCCTAATTCATTTTTACTGTTCACTTTCGTTGTTTCAGAGCTCTGCAAGCAAAAAGGTGGAAACGACACACAGATCGACAGAGGTCCGACGTGGGTTGCGGGTAAGGATCTAAACCTTATACATTATGTTTTTAGCTTGATTTGTTCAATTTTTTTAGTTGAATTTGAATTTTTTTGGTCATCGCGGCCGTTTTTAGACCGTCGATGACGTCAAGACGAAATCGTCCCAATTTTGTCAAAATCATCCCTATATCGCTGATTTTATCTGAGGATGAAATCGTAGAAATAGGGGCGATCCCATCCAATAAGGGACGATTCCCAAATTGACGAATCGGAGACTATTTTGTCCTATTAAGGACAATTTTGCTAAATTTGGTATGATATCGTCCAAAAATGGGTGATATCATATTTTTATGAGATGAAATTGATTTTAATCAATTTTAATGATTATGTACTAATGATTTTTGTTGTTTTATTGTTTATTTTGCAGAGGGGATTACTAAAGAGTCAAGAATGGAAATATAGGGGGCTCAAAGACGATGTAGCCACACTCGATTAGGCCAAGTGAGATAGGCTAGCGAAGGTTGGACTATAGCATGTGGTAGAGATGCCACAAATTCCTACAGACATGGGGTTACTGATAGCCCTAGCAGAGAGATGGTATCCGGGATCATCCTGCTTTCAGCTATCGATAGGGTAGATGGCTCCCACTCTAGAGGATGTATGAAGGATATTGAGGATCCCCATACATGGGTGATTCGTGACTCCTTCGGCAAATTAGGGCCATGCCATGATGAGACTGTGCATGGACCCAAGCTTCACCCTAGATAAAGGCAGAGTGAACATCGAGGCATTGAGGCAGATTCCTGGGCATCTCGATTGACTCAGGTTTTGGCAGGGGTGGTAGGTGGCCTACTTCTATGTCACCAGAGCAGATGCAGGTTATCGTGGCTCCTCTCAGATGTGGTCTGCAACATGAGAGACCACGATTATAGGTTTTCTTGGGGCAGTTTTGTACTGTCGCTTGTATAGGATCCTCTACGGGGTCTTATACAAGGGAGGTCGATGTCTGGTACTGACATTGCTACTACAGGTTTGGTGCTGGGAGCACATTACGATGTAGAGGCTGATAGGGCTTCCACTAATAGGAGTTGACCGGGAGAGACCCCGGGTTTTCTATTGGTGGCTCCAGAGAGGGTCATAGTGGCGGATAGATCTACCGATGTCCCAAAGGTTACTAGACGACCTCATCCCAGATCAGATCACCTAGAGGTTGTGGAGAGAGCATCCAGGGTGGGGAGAGGATGAACAAGAGTTAGCTCACATCAGGCGAGTCTTCTAGTTGAGGATGGAGTAGGGAGAGGTGGAGATCCACTGCTATGACTAATTTTTGAGGTATTTTGGTCTATAGCATGGGATCCCTTCTCTTAGGGATTACGAGTACTCCTGGACGGTCTGGGATAATACTACACTGAGTAGGGTTCCAAACATGCAGTGGTTCTGGAGTCAGGACACTGATGATGCCCCCATTTAGCAAGTGGGTGGGGACAATGCTAGGGTAGAAGATGAATATGATGCCTGGTATGCAGGCATCTACCCTCCTCAGATGATAAGGGAATAGGGTTCGATGCACACTATTGTGCAATGGATGGGGAGGTGGCGCCAGGCTACCATCGATGCAGCAAGGAGTCACAGAGGGAGGGATCAGTGACGACCTCCTCAAGAGAGATGCTAGAGAGTGCCACAAGCTCCAAAGAGACCGCAACAGCCATAGAGGAGGGAGGAGGGACTCCCTTCTTAGTAGAGGGAGAGGCCACCATTTCTTGATAAGGTCAAGGGTGTCGAGGTGGGGGAGAGCAATGAGATGGTAGCTCTCCGAGCGAAGAATGCCTGCCTACAAGATCAAGTGCAAACACTGTAGTATGAGGGTACACGACTTAGGGCTTGGAGCAGAGGGGCAAGCATGGAGTTGGCATGGGCTATTGCTCAAACTGCATTCTACCAGGGGTTGTACTACCATGTGGTTCCAAAGGGACAGAGGATACAGCTGCCAGCCAGCATTGCAGAGCCAATCAGGATGGGGTCATCGAGGACATCCTCACGATCGACGTCGAGGACCCATGATACAACACGGACCTTGATGGGACCACCTCCTCCACCTCAGGGTGGGAGAGGATATGAGGCTGAGAACTCGAGGGCTTCTTGAGACTAGTTTCTTGTTTTACATAGACCATATATTTTTGAGAGGATTGAGTATGCCAAGGTATAGATTGTGGCATACCAATCCGTTTTGATATATGATGTACATATATTTCTTAATATATATATATATATATATATATAATATATATATATATATATATATATATATATATATATATATATATATATATATTCTTTTTGTGATATGACTTGTGCATATGTTTTATGATGCTTTAATTTTTTAATTGTTGATTGATTATTCATGTAATTATGTCGTTGAGAATATTATAATTTTATGTCATGCCATAAAATTAAATGAAATAATCTGATGTAAACAAATTGGTTGTTGTGGTGTGATTTGATGAAAAATAAAGGGACTTCTAACAATAATTTCAAAGGACATTGTCATTGTTACATGACCATTTCATGGAGTCGCCACTCGCTAGGTCATTAAGCTAATCCCGTTATGAGAGAAATATTGCTAAAAGTAAAAGGGTGCTTAAGATACTTTCTTAAGACTATGTTGTGATGATGAAAATTGATGATGGTGATGATTTGTTTTCAGATTTCCATGAAAATATTATGCATGAGATATTAAAAATATGATTTTTGCTAGGCATAAAATTCCTAAGTGTGATAGAAATTTGAACAATTGCCTAGGAATTATACCATTGTCGCAAAAAAAAAAAAACTGAATGTTGACATAATGAAATGAAATAGGAAAGCTTTTGTTATTTTTAAAGCACAATTGTGTAACATAATGATTTAAGCTATATGATTTTATGGATAAAAATGGTAAATAAAATTAAAACGATGGTTTGCGCTAGGCATAGAATATTTAGGTATAGACTTATACCATCATCGCGAAATCAAAGAAGAAATTGATATAATAGTTTTATTGCATAGTTGAGTTTTGTGTTTGAGATAAACAAAAAATATAAGATGAGGACTTGCACTAGGCATAAAATTCCAATTTAGGTTTAGGAACTATACCATCATTGTGAAAGTCAAAAATATATAAATGTGACTTTATTGCTAGATTTTTGAACATGTTTTGAAAGAAATTTTGGATTTTGAAAAAAAATGTATGTAATTGTTTTTACGCTAAGCAGATGTTCTCAAGTAAGAAAATCAAATTATTCCAAAATATTTGCATAAATATTTT
This sequence comes from Wollemia nobilis, assembly GCA_028583015.1. Classification (NCBI taxonomy): domain Eukaryota; kingdom Viridiplantae; phylum Streptophyta; class Pinopsida; order Araucariales; family Araucariaceae; genus Wollemia; species Wollemia nobilis. The sequence goes on from JAQPPZ010002604.1 coordinate 76,212, forward strand.
AAATTATCTCAAAGACAAAATTTAGATTTATAAGGAACCCCATGTGCATATGTGAGTTCATTGCCGATCTTGATATATCATAATGATACAAAATCTCTCAAACACAAATGTGTGTGCAATTGTATTGTTCATTTACCAATTTTGAGCAAGATAATTTGATACAAGTAATTTCAATTAACCAAATGAGTGTTCGTTGACCATGATTTATATGCATGTGACCGTACCAAACTACTGTGTAAGTCAGGTCATCAAAAGCTAGCTGATCCATAAGCAGACATAAGTTTGTACAAAAGGTCGCTAATGTAATAGACATATCACCATGCTAGGAGTTACCCAAGGCCAAGCGGGTTGGGCACAAACCACCTGTTATGGGGCTTACCTCATAGTTTTTCGAATAATTGAGAATTCCAGGGATTCAACGTCATTCACCCTTATTTTATTTTCAAAGGGTAGGGAAAGGGATTTTATTGCTTTTTGCTTTTTCTTTTCTTTTGCTTTTTTTTTTTTTTATTTTTGCTTGACACTAAGATAATGCTGAAATATTGCTGAGATGGTACAAAATGATACTAAAACAATGCTTCTTTTTCTCATAATTTTTCTTGATTTTTTTTTTCTTTCTATACTAGGGATACTTGCTCGGATTGGTTGTAGAGCAAGGGATTTTTATTCTGGGCAGGGGTGAGCTTGTCCTTTTGTCAATTCTCAAAGATTCTAGACCATGTGCATGATAGGATAGTAGGGGAAACTTTTTTCTCAAGAGACCACTTCTACTGTGTAGCATCATTTTGAATTTGCAATGAAATCATTTTAATGTGAAAAGGTATACTTGGTTCAAGTAAATAACAAGATCAATTCTCTATGCTCAAAACTTTATTTAATTCAACTGTGGACTTTGATATAAGAGAGATTAATAATAATACCAAATAAGATCAAGATATTTATTCATGTGAGTGTGAAAGTGAGGGATTCCAAATAAATGCTAATTTATCCAAAATAACTAAAAATATCACTGTAATACTTCAAGAATTGACAGGTGCAAAAAATAAAAGATGTTTTTGAAGATTTTGATGATTTTGATGTTTTTATATTTTGATTTTGATTTATGAATTGATAGAATACATAATATTACTATTTTGAAAATTTTATATGAATTTACTAAAATGATACAAGATATGTATAATATATACAATGACGAAATTACCAGAATTATGCATAATAGCGCTTAAGATGCATAATGTTCATAGGTTCTTTAAGATCTTTACCATATAAGGTAGCTAATATGTATGCTACCCATCCAAGTTTAGCAGTGATGATATATGGCCCAAGCCAGTTAGGTTCAAATTTACCTTTAAGGTCTTTAGTTGCATTAGTATTTTTTTGATTTTCTTTTAAAATGAGGTCACCAATCTCAAAGGATCGGTGATGAAATTTCTTAAGATACGCTTTTTTGAGCTTGTTATGGTAGGCTCGAAGATGCTCCAAAGCATTGATGCACTTCTCATCTAGGAGTTCCAACTGACTAAATCTGCCAGCACAATATTCATCTCCTACTTCAGTATCTTGAAGTAGCAGAGCCAAAGAAGGAACTTCTAATTCAAAGGGAAAAACAGCTTCAATGCCATAAACCAAAACAAAAGGTGAAGTGCCCGTGGGAGTACGAACTCTAGTTCGATAAGCCCACAAAGCAAGATATAATTGAATGTTCCAATCTCGGTCATATTTATTGACCAGTCTTTTGAGGATTTTAAATAATGTTTTATTAGATGCTTCTACTTGGCCATTACCCTGAGGATAATAGGGAGTGGACCACTGATGTTGAATTTTATATTTTTGACATAGTTTCTTTACATATTTATTTTTAAAACAAGTTCCATTATCCGAGTGAGATTTGCAGGAATTCTGAACCTATAAATAATTTTATTAAAAATAAATTTGGAAACTTGGGTTCCAGTGCAAGAAGCTAAGGGCATAGCTTCAACCCACTTCGTAAAATACTCGATGACAGTTATGATGAATTTGTGTCCATCCGATGACACAGGATTGATTTTTCCAATAATTTCTAAGCCCCATTTTGAAAAGTGCCAAAGATATGAAATAGCCTGTAGTTCTTGTACAGGTGTATGGACAAGGTCAACATGTTTCTAACACTTGTCGCAATGGCGCACGTAATCATGTGCATCCTTCTCCATGGTAGGCCAAAAATATCCTATCCTAAGGAGATTCTTACTAATGGTGCTACCACTAAATTGTCCCCCACAAGATCCATCATGGGCTTCACTCAAAGTTGATCTAGAATCTTCTAGATTCAAACATTTCAGTAGGATGCCTTCAAAATATCTCCTATATAAGGTATTTCCAATTATGACGAAGCAACTTGCTCGTCTATGTAATAACCAGTGCTGGTTTCTATTAAAACCTTCAGGGAAGGTTCCATTGTGAAGAAAATTGAGGATATCAGTGTACCAAAGTTTGGTAGTAGTTTCATTGATTAGAAACATGTCCAAAGGTTCCAAGCATGATTTAATTGAAGCGGGTTCCTAGAGTCGATGAATAATTATGGTAGCATATTCGTCATCTAAATCCAAGGGTAACTGAGATGTAGCCACGGCCATAGCGTCAGCCGCACGATTGCTAGTTCTAGGAATAGCTTCCAAGGTAACTTGATCAAATAAAGATATTAATTGTAATAAATATGCTTTATATGGGCACAATTTATCATCTTTGGTCTAATAAACATCATTAATTTGATTTATAACAAGTTGAGAATCACCGAAAACTAATAGATTTTTAATTTTTAGTGCCAAGGCAGCTCGTAATCCAAGGATTAGAGCCTCATATTCAGCAGTGTTATTAGTATAGGCAAACATTAATTTAAAGGATAGAGGTATGAGATTTTTTTGTGGAGATATCAAAATAATACCTACACCAGCCCCACTCATGCATCGGGCTCCATCAAAGTATAAGGACCATTGATCTAAATGATCTGTCTCTAGTTTAAGGCATTCGTCAGGAAACTCAATGACGATGGGATGGGTGGATGCTAAGGGTGCAGCAGCTAATTGATCTGCTATGATTTGACCCTTAACAAAATTTTGTCCTATAAACATGAGTTCAAACTCACTTAGCACAAGAACCCACTTTGCTGTCCAACTAGATAAATAAGGTCGACTCATGAGATACCGCAAGGGATCGGATTTAGCAATAACGTATGTTTTTTGACTGAGCATATAATGGTGTAGTTTCTGTGTAGAAAATATGATTGCTAAACATAACTTCTCTAATGCTATGTAACAGGTTTCATAACTAATTAATGTTCTGCTAATGTAATTATTAGCACGCTATCTTTTCTCATCATCAAGTTGAGCTAACATAGCTCCTAAAGCAAAATCTGAAGCAAAAATATATAAGATAAATGGGCGATTAGGTCTAGGTGGTGAAAGTACAGGTGGGTTAAGAAGATATTGTTTGAGGAGTTAAAATGCTTCCTAAAATTTGTTGTCCCAATGGAAAGAGGCATCCTTCTTAAGAAGCTTAATAAAGGGTCCAGTTTTATCCGCCAACTTATCGATGAAGCGACAGATGGCTTGAAGTTTATCTTGTAGACTTCGTAATTCAGATATATTCATAGGTGTGGGCATATCAGTGATACCCAAAATCTTGAGAGGGTCAATTTCTATGCCACGTAAAGAAAATATAACCACCAATAATTTATCGGACTTAACTCCAAATATACATTTGGCTGGATTCAATCGGATAAGATATTACCTTAACCGATTAAATACTTTTCTCAAGTCATTTAAATGGTCATCTTCTTCAGTAGAACAAGCTATAATATCGTCTACATAATCATGTAGTATATCATGCATCATATCATGAAAGATATAAGTCATGGCTCATTGATAGCTTGCACCTGCATTGTTTAAACCGAATGGCATCACTTTCCAACAAAAGGTCCCCCAAGGGGTAATAAATGTTGTTTTATCCTGATCTTCAGGAGCTATCCTGATCTAATTATAACCAGAAAATCCATCCATTAAGGATATCATTCCACTCCCAATAGTAAAATCAATGATCCAATCCATATTGGGAAGGGGAAAATTGTCTTTAGGGCATGCAACATTAATATCTCTAAAGTCTGTACAAACCCTAACTTTAGTAGTTTCTTTCTTAGTTACTGGAACTACATTCGAGATCCATTCAGCATAATCAATGGCTTGTATAAAAATAACATTCAAGAGTTTTTCTAACTCTCCTTTGACTAGTAAGGCCACTTTAGGATGCATTTTTCTAAGTTTCTGTTTAACAGGTTTAACATCCGGATGGACTACTAGGTGATGCATAACTATAGAAGGTTCTAAACCTGGCATAACTTCATATGTCCAAGAAAAGACATCTTCATATTCTTTAAGAAATGCAATGTATTTATCCTATTTTTCTTGACTCAATTCTTATCCGATGTTGATTATGTGAGGGTTATCCTCGGTTCCAATGTTAATTTTTATGACATTTTCTACTTCCATGTGTAGATCTCTCTCAAAAGTAGGTGGGGCGGGTGAAACACCCAATTCCTATAATTCTTACAAGGTTAACTTGGATAATTCGTCTTGAGGAGTCGTGGCCTCAAGCTGGGTTATAGTAGGTATAGAGCCATCAAAATAAAATTCATTATGTAATAATTCCTCAACGAAGACATCATGGAAGATATCTCCCTCCAAATCATCATCAGATTCAACGATCATCTCAGGATAAGCTATAGATAGCATATTACATGTGAATGGCTTATTCATCAAATGCAAGGCATCACGTTCATCTAAATAATATTGGTAACATATAATATGGTCATCATCCTCGAATGGCTGACCTTTACTAGAAAATAGGCCCACACCACATCATACGGGCCACGGCTCTACCTCAAAAGGTTCTTTCATACCATCTTGGAAAGGTCCCAAACCTTTCCCTTTATATCCCAATTTAAGCATTATAGGTTTGGCTTTAGTATACTCATTATTAAAATAACATCGAGCATATCCATCATAATGAGTTCTGATGTTTCTGGGTATTCTACACTAGTCATATCCCTTATAAATAAAGGCACAGCTCCCGACATGGTAAATACTTCCCATAGGCTGTGGGAGGCCCAAGGTACGAGGAGATGGTGGCAATTTATTTAAAACAAGGGAATATCGCATAGAAACATTCGTTTCTTCTGATATAAGGATTTTAGATAGATCGGGTAAGAGCTCGTCAGTAAGATCATAAGAGGTAGAAGGAATATTTCTTACATCTTATGATGTGGGGAATATGCATTTGGTGGATATAGAAGGTGTAGAGGTGTAAATAGATGGGTCTATTATATGTATAGAATTTATAGGAGTATAACAAGAGACATTGGTTGTGGGATATGTGAAGGTGCATCTGATGGAGAAGAAGTAGATGACATTGTGGGTGTGAGTTTCACACGTTTATATGGATAATGAGAATTAGGATGTGTGGATGACAGCACAAGGAAAAATTGAACTCCAATAGGTTCTACCAAAGCACACATATCAAAGGGTCTTGGATCACCATGAATGGTAACCAAATGATTCTTAAATTTGAATTTAACACATTGATGTAAAGTTGAGGGAAAACTCGCATTGCGTTGATCCAAGGGCGACCCAAGACTATATTGTATGATGCAGAACAATGTACAAGAAACACAGTCGTATCCAATGTTTTTGGACCAACCTACAATGGAATGGTAATAACTCCACATGTTTCTTGTGTTTTGTCATTGGAAACTTTTATAATCATATCAGTTCTGTTCATTTCATCGCTTCTAAACCCAAATATTTGGTAAAATTTAAAAGTGCAAATATTTAAAGATGAACCATTATCAATCAAAACTCGTTTGACTACTACATATCCAATTAAAGTAGTAATATACAAGGGGTTATCTTTATGTAAACTATGTTGAGGTATGTCTCTATCCCGGAAGTCAATACAATCAACTTCACGAGTTATTATAGTATTGGCCATGGATTCAGGTTTAATGTCTTGTGGTACCATCATCTGGCTTAATGTGAGCATTAATTCATATCTATGTGTGGGATAAGATCTTAAGAGGTCCAAAAGGGAAATTATGGCTGTAATATTTGATAATTGTTCATTAATATTATAAGGAGTTTTAGGTTGAACATTAGGTGCATGATTCTCTTTATTAGTAACCTTCAAAACACATGGAGTTGATCCACCATTCTGAATTTGATCTTGTTGAGAATTTTGAGCCTGTTGTCTAGTAAAAACTCGGATGGTACCCACAATATTATTCTATGGATGATGAATGGGTCTTGGTCTAGCATTTATAGCTAACTCATTAGAAAGTAATTGGTGAGACGATGGTCTAGTAGTGACTCTTCTTGGAAATGGTTCTTCTGGAACCATATAAATTGTGATAGGGAGAATAATATCTGATTCATCTTTAGAACTATTCGATTGATTTGATGTGATCTCCATATAACTCTCAGTCTCATATTTTGTATCACTAAGATCAGGTATCTGAATATTATATAAATGCCTGGTTGTAACCATGGATAAATTTGTGTCAAATATTCTTGGCTCATGATCAGGTAAATGCCCACTAATAGTTCCTACATATCGGGTAGGAGGAGGAACATTATGATGTTCAATTTGATTAGCCACTTGCTTACCATGTTTTAGTAAGGGATGTTGAAAGATGTCCAATGACTGATTGGCGTTCTGATTCTGGTTTTGTGTGGTGTTTTGTTGAGCATTATTAGGAAGATTTTGCTTCGGTTGAAAGGCTTGTACCTCCATCTCATTGTTATCAATCAAGTCCTGTATTTTATGTTTTAATCTTTTACACGAGTTGGTAGTGTGTCCAGGTCCTCTATGGAAGTCACAAAGTAAATTTGCTTTGTATCCAGGTATAGTTGGATCAGGTTCCTAGATATTTGGTAATTGAATTAAGCCTCATTCTAATAATTGTAGTAGAATAGTTGATAAATGTTGATTCAACCTAGAAAATTCTCGAGGAGGTCTATCAGGAGGTTTCAGTACAAACTTCTCCGCTGTCTTTGCAGCATTAACATTAGCAATATTTTTGCTATTAGTGACTCCATCACCCACAACTTGTTTATTCTTATATTGATTTCTGGCTGTTTTCTCATCGTCTTTATTTTTAAGTTGACCTCTCCTAATGAGAGCATCTTCCACTCTTCGGGCTAATTCTATAGCCTGATCGAAGGTGGTCAAGGTAGCAGTTGATAATTTATAAGATAGTTGCTCTTGCAAATTATTAATAAAGATGTCCAACATCTCATAAGGTAACACAGTGCAATTTTCCTATCAATTGTCTCCACCTAGCTAGGAAATCGGTAAAGCATTCATCTTTGTCTTGTTTTAAGTTACACAAATCTTTAATGGTCACATGTCTTTCGATATAGGAACTAAATTGATGAACAAAAGACTCGACAGTTTCTTCGAAATTCCTCAAAGAATTAGTGGGTAATTGATAATACCACTCTAATGCCATTCCTCCCAAGCTCTTCGAGAACATTTTTAGTAATAACAAGTCATCATGTGATATATCATGACATGCTATCCTAAACATACGAAGATGCTCTATGGGATCTTTCGTTCCTTTATATATGGGCAGGACAATCATAGGAAAATGTTTAGGATATGGCTGTGCTACAACTATAGGATCTAAAGGCTGACTACACATCTCTCAATAATTGTACGAGGTTCGGTAGGGATCTATCTGGTCCATGCGGGAAACTAACTGTTTCACCATGGTTTCAAGATTACTAGTTTGTCCACCATATTGGTTCGGTGGGACATAGGTATGGGATTTATGAGTGATTTATGGTGTGACATAAGGATTAGGTGCTATATTGGTATTATGCAAAGTGTTGCTAGGAAGAGTATTATGAAGGGGATTTGTAATAGTATTATGTTTATCCCAAATTGTTGGTAATTGGTGTTTGGTTTTGTTTTGGATTTTTTTTGATTTGAGGTATGTTGCTCAATAGCTTGGCAAAATAGAGCAGTAAATTATGGTTTTTTTTGTGCAGGAATGACCCTAGGCTTGTTAACAGGAACTTTAGGTGGTTGGGTAACCTATTGTTGTTGCATGTTCCGGATCGCAGCTACCATATCCAAATTAGATGGTCCAGCTTGATCACTCTCTTGTTCAATAAAGGACAAGGGATTAGTGCGTGTGTGAAATACATCTTCTATAGTTGCTTGAGTGTCACTAATTCTATCCTTGTCCATATGGACTGCTCTATTAAAAACACTGATATTTGTGTTAATGAACTTCCAAAATTGTTCCATGTTTTCAAAAGTGAGCTCCTCCCAGAGACATTTTAGGGGATGAGGATCCTTCCTCTCTATTAGTTTCTTCTTGTTCATTTACTACAACAAGCTCTTCTTCTTGCTGGTCTAGGATTTCTTCTTCCTGAACTTGGTCCTCAGGAGGGACATTTTGGTCAATTAATGGTCTTCCTAACCAATCTTCATCTTCTTCGGTTTTTTTTCCATTCCTAAGTCTAGGCATTGTACTACACTTAGGTTTTAGCAAATATATATACTTGTATATATATATATGCGATAGGGTTGAGAGGTATATATTTTAACTATATACCTACTATAATACATAAAAGGGAAATGTTTTCGTTTTTTTTTTTTTTGTTTATGTGTTTTTTTTTTGTGTATTATTATTTCACAAGTATAAAAATAACAAACATCATGCTAGTTGCAAGAAATAGTAAAAAGAATGACTTAGTTTTCTATAAATAGTTTATGGATATCGTTGATAGGATCAAGTTCATCAGGAGTCATGAAATGCTCCTCTTCAAATTGGAAGTGGTTTTTCAAGAACTTGACAAAGTATGCTATGGCAATATGGTCTACTTTATATTATGACTTCTAAAAATAAAGTTCATGGAAAGACTCTCGATACAACATAGCTCTAGGAAATCTATTCCATATTTTTCTATCCGTAAGAATGACTTCTTAATCCTCTATACGAGATAGAAACTTATGTACTACAACTGCATTCTCAAGGTATTCCTCAAAGGTGTACAATTATGAAGACATAAGCACTATTTTATCTGCTAACAACCTATGGCAAGCTCTCTAAAGTTCATGGTACAAAGTCACATGATCGGGATCCAAGATTCTATCTAGGACAAATCTCTTAATTTGCCTAAGTTTTGCAGATCTAGATCAATAATACCCAATCTCCTATCAAGTTCATCCCATAAAGGTTGGACTCTATTTGTTTGAGGTATTCTAAGCACAGAAGTAATCTCTATGGTTGTTAATTGATTTTCAACATTTATGGTGACAACTCGTCTTCTATTATAATCTACCATCTAAATATGATACGCAAATTTAACATTTTTCTAATGATTCTAGATGTTCTTAATAATGTGTTTATTTTTATTTTTTGGATTATTTTCAAAAGGTGTTTTAGTTTCACGTCGGGTTCACCAAAAATGTTTTGCCCAAATTTTTTGTAGCCTTACCTTTAGGCTAAAGGATCCGTACCCGAAAGGGGGATGCGAGAAGGATGGGACAATACCTCGGATGGAGAGGCCCTTTGAAGGTCGTGCCTCTTGGGGGAGGGGTATAAGGGTGAATTTTTTACGGATGGTGGGGTTCACCAGGAAACTTTAAGTGGCAGTTTCCATGCTTAGGTTGAGAATGGGTTTGATGTGTTCATTTCATATTCAATCATTCATATTCCTAGGTTGGCCAAAATGAATCTAAGCTATTCTATATGAAATTTTTGGTTTATATGAAGACAATAAACATAAATAAATCCTAAATATAGAGAATATCTAAAGTGGAGAAGAATACACCTGATTCCTGATGTCTGATGAATATTCTGAAGCTTGTAGGAGTCCAGATCATCCCGGATATGACAGGATCATTTGTAATTGTATAGAATCATCCCAAATCACAGGCGATCATCTGATATCAGACAAGATCATCGGCAACCTGATGAATTTGTCAGATGAATTCATCAGAAACCTGTAATCATGGAAACAGACACCAAAAACCAAAAATGCAATTGCAAGAATGATGCAAAATGATAGAAATAATAGTATAGATGCTTAAATAATAAATCTAGATAGCAAATCAAATGGGAAGCACTATTTTAATAACTTATTTTAGATTTTATCATGCAAATATGCCAAATGAGGTGAACTCTAGGATGCAGAACTGAAATAAATCAATTTAATGCATAATTAAATAAAGAAGAAAGGTAGAAAACAAAAACTCGGGGCTCTAGTTGCCCCCAATCTAAACTACAGTCAAAATCATTTGGTATCGTACGAGATCATCGCCGATCTTGACAGGATCATCTGAAATCATGTTGGATCACCTGTGACGATCCAAGCTTTCTTCGAATAAAACACAGTAAAAACCTACAATAAAATCTAAAAATACAAATGCAAATGATGGGGGCGAGGATGTTCTAATACAAAAAAAAACTAGAGTTGCAGAGAAATAATTAGCCAGGGGGATAAACTAGGAAAATCCCAAGTTTATATAGGATTAGGGGGAGGTTAGGATGTTGGGGATCATCCCAATTTGGGAGATCTCCAATGTAGGAATCTCCAACCATGCAGACACGCTTCTGCTCGAGTTGGAGAGGTTGTTGAAACAGAGGCTAATTATGAAAATTTGGTTTTGGGATGAAATCATCTGGACATTCTGTTCTATAAGAATTTGTCCGATTTGGGACGATATCATAAGATCAGCGATGATATCATCCAACGGTTAAAACAAATTCTAAAAATGGCATAAAAAATGAGGTGAGCAATTAACGGGCATGTTGTGGCTGCTCCACAACACACCCCAAAATTGGGGACCCCCTTTGTTTGCATGCTTTCCAAGAAGATTGCAGTGGCCCAGATGTTAAAAGAGCAAAGAAAAGCAAGAAAATGAAAATGTCGCGATATCGTGACATGTTGCTCCATCGTGGCTCAGAAAATGAAAATGTCACGATATCGTGACATGTTGCTCCATCGTTGCTTAGAAAATGAAAATGTTGTGATATCGCGACATGTTGCTCCGTCACGGCCAAAAATGAAAAAACGTCGTGATATCGCGACATGTTGCTCTGTCGTGGCCAAAAATGAAAAAACGTCGCGATATCACGACATGTTGCTCTATCGTGGCCAAAATGAAAAAATGTTGTGATATCGCGACATGTTGCTCCATCATGGCTTAAAAAGAAAATTATCGTGATATCATGATGTGTCATGTTTTCGTGGCTCAGAACAACAAAGTACGTCGGGATGAAAAAGGTGTCTCGATATCGTGACATGTCACGTTTTTGCGGCTCAGACAAGAGAAGTACAATGGAATGAAAAAGTGTCACAATTTTGTGACATGTCATGTTTTCATGGCTAAGAGCAATAGGATGTAGGACAAAGTGAAAAATATCATGATATCATGACATGTCATGAAATCACGGTTCATAGAGGAGAGAGAAAGACAAAGTGAAAAACGTCGCGATATCGCGACATGTCATGAAATCACGGTTCATAGAGGAGAGAGAAGATAAGGCACCAGAATTGTCGTGATATCGTGACATGTCATAAAATCACGGTCAAAGCAGTCAAAATAGGGCAAGGAGAAAAAATGTCGCGATATCGCGACATGTCAGGTTTTTGCGACAGGAAAGTGAGGAAGGAATAAAGGAAAGAAATTGTCATGAAATCGTGATAGGTTGCATTTTCACGATCTAGAGCAACCAAAGTGGATATAGAAGAAAAATGTCATGATTTCATGACAGAAATCAAGAAGATGATGCAGAATGAAAGGGTGTCACGATTTCGTGACATGTCGCATTTTCACGGCCAAGTGCAGCGAGACAGCCCGAAATAGAAAAACGTCGTGATTTCTCAACAAGTTACATCTGCACAGCCCGAAAGAGAAAAATGTCATGATTTCATGATAGGTTGCATCTGTGCGGCCCAAAGCAAAAAAATGTCATGATATCGCGACATGTCTCATTTTTGCAGTGCATGAAAATGAACAAGGTTGTTGACAGAAAATGTCATGATATCATGACATGCTATTTTTTGTTGCGATTCATGGAGGGCCATTACAGAATGTGTAGGAAAGTGTTGCATGTGTCACAAAGGCGTAGGGGTTATGATAATGCTTTAGGATCGACGACTACAATTCGTAGAGAAGACCAAATGTTTCATGACTGAACAGAAAGCCAAAATAATGAAGAAGTGAAAGACGGAACGAATCGATCTGGGAAATGAAACGAAGCATCACAAGGCAAAGTAGAGAGCCATAGCAGAAAGTTTAAAAGTAGAAACAAAGATAGGCATAGGGGTCGAAAACTGCTACGGGTAGAGTTGCAGAGCTAAAGGTGATAGGCCATTCTAGGCCTGCTTTTGGAGATTTTTCCTCCACTTTTGTCCGATTTTGTTAAAACTCGAAACATTCTGTTCTTGTAAACTGATATATTATCTTTAATATGGAATTACAAAGAGTTGCATCTCATTGACAAGAAAGGAGTTATTTTCTGCATGCTAGATTTAATGTTCATTTTTTTTCCTTTCAAATTTTTAGGCTTATAGGTGAAGTTTAATGCAAGTTCTCTTGGTTGCTTCATGTGAATGTCTAAATCTAAAAATCACAGTTAAAACCCCAGAAACTAGCACCTAACTTATCTGGTTGTGTGAGTTTGCAGGTTCAATAGGTTAGGTTGTATGCAGAAAACCTCATTATCTTCAATTTTGTCAAAATAGGAATAGTAACACTCTGAATGTACTTTAGTTTTAGTTTCTTTGCATTTTATTTTCATTTCTTTAAATTCTCTACATTTTTATTTTCCCAAAAGTTTAACCTCAGTTTAATTTACAGTTATTAAAATAAAATACTTGAAAATCTACCGAAAATAAAATAATTTCATCATTAATATTAATTCACATTGAGTTCATTCTGATTAAATGAACAATCATTACAATTTCAGAATAAAATAAACCATAGTGCCCCTTGTTAACAGTTACTTGCAACCACTAAGGTATTCCGAATGTTCAAATTGAATATTATTCTTTATGCCAAATGCTAATATAGCGGAGACCTTGGAGAAATTATTTACTGAATTTCTTTGTAAGAGGGGATTTGGAACCCAAATCCTATCGGAGAGTGTGTTTTCACAATCGGGTGAAAATACCACTCAACAGATTGGCACTAGAAGGAGGGCATGAAACGGTTTATTTCATCATGATTTTAAATGCTACATGTTTATAATTGTTTAAGAGTTTTGTATTGCTAAATATTTTAGGCCAATTTGATTAGAAACTTCGGCCTCCTCTAGCACTCAATAGATTGGCACTAGAAGGAGGGCCTGAACTAGTTTACTGTATTCGATTTTGTTAATAAATCCATATACATGGTTCTAACGCTGTTTGATTGTTCATACAGGAATAATGTGATTTTATTTGATTTAAAAAAAAAAAATTGGTATTAAAGTTGTATTCTTTAAGATTTACTAATGGATATGTTTACACCTTAGATGCCAGGTTGCCCATTGAAAATACCGGGAGTTCAACATTATTTTCCCTTTGGTTTTGACAGATGTCTTCCTCGATTTTTTTCTAATGGGACAAATATGGCAGAAGAACATATTCAAGCATTCAAATTTTATGTGAACCAATTAACAATTTGGTATGATGATGTTGCTTGTAAAATGTTCCCATACACCTTGGACAAAGTGGCATATGATTGGTTTACAAGTCTACCTTTAGGGTCTATCACTTCTTGGGCTCAACTAGAGGCAGCATTTCTTAATCAATTCAACAAAGAGCAAGTGGACCCAGTCTGCATGTACGAGCAATTTTTCACTATTAAAAAAGGACCAAGTGAAAATGTGAAGTCATTTTCTGAAAGGTTCTTTGGATTATATACTCAATTAGTGACATTTTATGTTCTTCAAGAAGATATGGTTCTCCAAATATACATCAATGCTTTTGACCCACTCACTTCCACATATTTGCGAGGGATGCCTCAAATCACATCTTTGTCACAAGCCTATACTTAAGCAATGGCAATTGAGCAACAATTGAATTATCAAAATTATGGTGTGGGTTTTGGATCATATAATATTCAATCATTTAATACCTCCTTTACCCACCCAATGATTTATCCACCTCAACCAAATTCAAGTGTAAATCAATTTTAGAATCAATAATTGTTCCCAAGATTCAATCAATTTCAAAACCCTCAACCTACTATGCAAGATCAACCATCTTTATTAAGTATGAATCAGCTTCAGAATACTCATCTTGATTCAAAATATGTTTTTAAAATCAATTTCAATGATTTTCATAAGAATATGATTTTAGGCAAGGGAGGAGTACTAGATCCAACTAGTATTGAAACATGTGACAGATTGGAAACCCTTGACTCACCAAAAGATGAATTCTATGAGGATGAATCTGTTTCGGATGACACATTGGATGACATTGTTGAAAGTAATGGCCCAAAAAATTCACACCTTCCAAATTATGTTAAATGTGAATCATGGGTTACACATGTGGATTATGATAGCCTTATAAATTTGAATACAAGCAATAACCCAATTTTGGAAGTAATTGAACCATCTAAGGAAGGTGAAGATAAATTTGATGAGAAACATGTTGATGAATTAAAAGATGATGAAGAAATAGTTGAGCATCACAATTTGATTTTGAAAGATGATCATTATGATTCTTGGGAAGAGTATGCTCACTCCAAACCTTCGGATGAATTTTGTGTGCCTATTGATATACAGGATAATACAATTGCCTTTTCATATGAGGATATTACAAGTCCTGTGCAATCTGAGAATGTTTTGGAAGAAGGGTTGGAATCACATCAAAGGTTGGAGAAGGATAATGATTCTACTACCAGGGATGAAGAAGGAGAATCAATTGTTTTTGTTCCACTTGAGGGGTAGGAAATCAAAAATCTTGATCCACCTATTGATTCTACAATGTCTATGCCATCTCAAAATGATGAAATTACAAAACCTAAGTGGTGTGGGTTTGATACTATTGATGATCCTAATGAAAATGTGGATTTCGAGGCAACTCAAGCCATTGATCATGGAAGGGTGTCACATGACACATGTCTTGAAAAACTAGGCTCTTGTTTTGAAAAGGATGGACGTATGTTTGATTGGGTGCCTAACTTTGGTGTTTTTGAACAGATATCGGACGATGAAGAAGACAATGAGGAAAAAGAAAAAGCTACTAACACTCATCAAGTTATGGGAAATTTTAATCATGATGGGTTGAGTATGGATGACAAGGTGAAATTTTTACCTTTGGTAGTAGCTACAAAAATTTTAAGTGATAGGTTACATGATGTCCCTTTGGATGCTAACATCATTAATGAGGAAATGTCAAATTTTGTTGATGCTTGTCAAGTTTTAAATGATTTTCATTGCTTTAAAATCCTGAAAAATGATTTGAAGTCAAGACTTTTAGAAATAGGTTTTTGTTTGCAACATCTCATATTTGAAAAGGAAGGCCTGATTTTAAATCATGAATCGAATTATGAAATGGATACTTTCAAGAATAGACAAGACCAAATTGAATATCATTTATTGTCTAATCATTTTAGTAATTTGACGCTCCCCTATGATGGTACTAATGGAATTAAATATAATCGATGGGGTGAGAAAGGTAAATTAAAAGTTGTCGCATGGTGCGGTCTAATATTGTTTTTGTTGGATTCCTATAGCATTTGGCATGCATATCATGCTATATTTTTGTTGAAGTGTTCTAATCATGTCTGGGATCTAGGAGAGTAATAGTCCAAGCTTGGCATCATCTTGTACTATATTGTATATAGATTTTGGTTTTGGTTTTGGTTTGTGTTTTTCAAGTTTCATTTTTGGGATTGTTAGTTTAATCATGATTTAAGTTGTGTGTTTATTTGACATGTTTGGTTTGTCTAAAAAAAAAAATGATGAAAAAGTTATTTTTTGAGATGTTAACTTATGCTTTAGATCAGGGAAATATGAAACATTGGAATTGTGTGGTAGAAAGCTCCGCAAGAAACACAAATAGTTTAAATAATATCATTTGAAACTTGTGACGCATGAAGTAGCCGGTTTTACAGATTATGGCAATACTCCATCTGCAATTCAAAAGGCAATGCATTCATATTACATCCCACTTTGCATATACATGCCATCTTAGTTGCATATGCATGTCAGATACAAATCATTAAAGCATGTCAAATCCTCTTAGGGTTATTCTATAACATAAAAAAAAAAAGAGAAAAAATCCTAAGGTTGGGAACTGATGCCCGAACTATCTTAAACCAAGCACATTCTATGCACATTAAAAAATATCTTGAGCAAAATGATCAAAACCGTACTTGGAAGAAAGGTCAGGCGAAAGGAGCATTTCGTGTCTATCCTATCATGCAACATAATCCTTAAAACAGTGGTTTTTACCACTCCCATAAAAGCTTAAATCCTAAAACCAGAGTAGTAAGGATAGGATTAAATCCTCATCGAACTTAAGTTGACGATCCAACTCCCCAAAGCTCTAATTTGACCTACATGGAGTAGTAATGATAGGGCATAATTCTCATCTCACTTAGGTTGAGAATCCGATTCCCCAAAGCTTCCATTTTTCCCATTTCATCATAAAGCTTGGATTGGAAGGATCGTACTACATGTCCTCTGCAAAGGATGGGTAGTCATCCCAAAGGTCCAAGCAATAAAAGTAAAACTAATTTTTCCCATTTCATCTCAATATTGGATTGAAAGGATCGTACTACATGTCCCTGGCAAGGATGGGTAGTCATCCCAAAGGTCCAAGAAATAAAATTAATTAATATTTCCCATTTTATCTTAATATTAGATTGGAAGGATCGTACTACATGTCCCTAGCAAGGATGGGTAGTCATCCCAAAGGTCCAAGAAATAAAATAAAAAGAATGAATGAAGCCAAATTATGGATTATGGGGTTAAGTATGCTCATGCATGGCAGCATGTCTTGTTTAAAGCAAGACCACTGACTGCTCAAACGGATAGACTAGCTTGACAATTTCATCCATAATTGGTTAAATCATTTTGCTCAAAGTGAGGTAATGAATTCCATATCAGAGTAGTAAGGATAGGGTTAAATTCCCATCTCGTTTAGGTTGGGAATCCGATTCTCCAAAGATCTGATTTCACTTTCACTTGCACATGGGTTTAAGATAGTAGTGACTCATAACCAACTTTGGGATCTAATAAAGCAATTCATTATATATATAGTTGATCCTAAGAGGGTTTGATAATTTTAAATATTTGCATATGATACTAGAAAACTTAAAACAGATTGCTACATCTCTAAGAATATTTATCAGGCTATGCAAATCATTCACAATCTCACATATGCATTCATGTAAAACTGACAATGGAATGTTGATCAATTTCAAATGATAGGAAGTGGAACACACTGCACACACCGAGCTGATACTTAATGATTCTAATGTTCCATGTATTTCTGATCTATCGGCATTTGTTTATCTTTTATGTGCTGACGTTTGTATCTAAGCTTGTATATTTTAGGTTAGGTTTTCATTGAAATGCTCAGGAGCATTTCCCAGTAGAGTCACCATTTGTTGTGGCTGCTCCATAACACACCCCAAAATTGGGGACCCCCCTTTGTTTGCACGCTTTCCAAGAAGATTACAGTGGCCCAGATGTTAAAAGAGCAAAGAAAAGCAAGAAAATGAAAATGTCATGATATCGCGACATGTTGCTCCATCGCAGCTCAGAAAATGAAAATGTCACGATATCGCGACATGTTGCTCCATCGCGGCTCAAAAAATGAAAATGTCGTGATATCGCGACATGTTGCTCTGTCGCGGCCAAAAATGAAAAAATGTCGCGATATCACGACATGTTGCTCTGTCGCGGCCAAAAATGAAAAAACGTCACGATATCATGACATGTTGCTCTGTCGCAGCAAAAATGAAAAAACATCGCGATATCACGACATGTTGCTCTGTCGTAGATTAAAAAGAAAATTGTCACGATATCATGACGTGTCATGTTTTCGCGGCTCAAAACAGCAAAGTACGACAGAATGAAAAGGTGTCGCGATATCACATGTCACGTTTTCGTAGCTCAGACAAGCAAAGTACAATGGAACGAAAAAGTGTCACGATTTCATGACATGTCGCATTTTCGTGGCTAAGAGCAACAGGATGCAGGACAAAGTGAAAAATGTTGCGATATCATGACATGTCATGAAATCGCGGTTCACAAAGGAGAGAGAAAGACAAAGTAAAAAATGTCATGATATCGCGACATGGCATGAAATCGTGGTTCATAGAGGAGAGAGAAGATAAGGTGCCAGAATTGTCACGATATCGTGACATGTCATGAAATCACGGTCAAAGCAGTCGAAATAGGGCAAGGAGAAAAAACGTCGCGATATCGTGACATGTCAGGTTTTCACAGCAAGAAAATGAGGAAGGAATAAAGGAAATAAATTGTCGTGAAATCGCGACAGGTTGCATTTTCGCGATCTAGAGCAACCAAAGTGGATATAGAAGAAAAGTGTCATGATTTCATGACAGAAATCAAGAAGATGATGTAGAATGAAAGGGTGTCACGATTTCGTGACATGTCGTGTTTTCGTGGCCAAGTGCAACGAGATAGCCCGAACTAGAAAAATGTCGTGATTTCACGACAAGTTACATCTGCACAGACCGAAAGAGAAAAATGTCATGATTTTATGACAGGTTGCATCTGTGTGGCCCAAAGCAAAAAAATGTCACGATATCACGACATGTCTCATTTTCGTAGTGCATGAAGACGAACAAGGCTGCTGACAAAAAATGTCGCGATATCGTGACATGCTATTTTTTTTCGTGATTCATGGAGGGTCATTACAGAATGTGCAAGAAAGTGTTGCATGTGTCACAAAGGCGTAGGGGTTATGACAATGCTTCAAGATCGATGGTTACAATTCACAGAGAAGACCAAACATTTCACGATCGAATAGAAATCCAAAATAATGAAGAAGCGAAAGACAAAACGAATCGATTTGGGAAATGAAACGAAGCATCACAAGGCGAAGCAAAGAGCCATAGCAGAAAGTTTAAAAACAAAAATGAAGACAGGCACAGGGGTGGAAAATCGTTGCGGGTAGAGTTGCAAAGCTGAAGGTGATAGGCCATTCTAGGCCTGCTTTTGGAGCATTTTCCTCCACTTTTGTCTGGTTTTGTTAAAACTGAAAACATTCTATTCTTGTAAACTGATACATTATCTTTAATACAGAATTATAGAGAGTTGCATCTCATTGACAAGAAAGGAGCTATTTTCTGCATGCTAGATTTAATGTTCATTTTTTTTTCCTTTTAGATTATTAGGCTTATAGGTGAATTTTAATGCAAGTTCTCTTGGTTGCTTCATGCGAATGTCTAAATCTGAAAATCACAGTTAAAACCCTAGAAACTAGCACCTAACTTATCTGGATTGTGCGATTTTGCAGGTTCAATAGGTTAGGTTGTATGCAGAAAACCTCATTATCTTTAGTTTTGTCAAAATAGGAATCGTAACACTCTGAATGTATTTTAGTTTTAGTTTCTTTGCATTTTATTTTCATTTCTTTAAATTCTCTGCATTTTTATTTTCTCGAAATTTTAACCTCAGTTTAATTTATAGTCATTAAAATAAAATACTTGAAAATCTACCGAAAATAAAATAATTTCATCATTAATATTAATTCACATTGAGTTCATTCTGATTAAATGAACAATCATTACAATTTCAGAATAAAATAAACCACAGTGCCCCTTGTTAACAGTTACTTGCAACCACTAAGGTATTTCGAATGTTCAAATTGAATATTATTCTTTATGCCAAATGCTAATATAGCGGAGACCTTGGAGAAATTATTTATAGAATTTATTTGCAAGAGGGGATTTGGAACCCAAATCCTATCGGAGAGTGTGTTTTCACAATTAGGTGAAAATACCACTCAACAGGGCAGTTTCGGGGTTAAAATTCAAAATTTTAATCTTTTTACTGATGGTTTAACTGCACCAATTTTAGGGTGCTACAGGTTCAAGCCCCTCAACACCCCCTAGAAACATCAAGCGATAGGTACTTGGACAAATTTTTTTAGATATGATATAGGGTCCTAACCAATTAGCCACAAATTTGTCTCGCATATCGAGTGGCAAATTCAAGTTCTGTTGGTTTTCTTTTAGCACAATATCCCCAAATTCAAAGTCTCTCTAGTTGAATTTGATATTTTAAGCTAGTTTGAGTTACTCTTGATAAATGTGGAGATGCTCAAGGGCATTCATGCAATGTTCATCGAGCAGTGTCAGTTGATCTAGGTGAGCTTGCTATGCGGTCTCGTCATCGATGAACTCTTTCAATGTGATGCACAGTGTTGGAATTTCCAACTCTAAGGGTCTAATGGCCTCAACGCCATATACTAGTGAAAACGGAGTTGCCCCAATGGGAGTCCGGATGCTAGTTCTATAAGACCATAATGCAAGGTGTAGCTGTGTATGCCAATCCTTGTGGTGTTCTTGCACTATATTTTTCAAGATGGCTACCATAGTATTGTTTGAGGCTTCATCTTGCCCATTTTCCTGTATATAATATGGATATGCAAAACTATGTTTGATGCAGTACTTAGAAGTTAAGGCTCGCACAATTTTGTTCTTAAAAGAAGTTCTATTATCCAAAACTATTTTGGATGGTACCCCAAAATGATTTATGATATGCTCCATTATGAACTCAGCTATCCGATCTCCCATGGTCATTGTTAAGGGAATGTATTCCACCCACTTTGTAAAAGACTCCATAACTATAATGATGTATGCATGTCAGCCTGATGATGGAGGAGATATCTTGCCAATTAGATCAAACCTCCATTGAGGAAATGGCCAAGCCGCTTGGATGGGTTGTAAGGCCTGTGATGGCAGGCACATAAGATTAGCATGATGTTGACATTTGATGTACTTCTCGACATACACATTGCAATCCTTCTCCATAGTGGGCCAATAATAACCCATTTGAAGGATGCACTTGACGATGGCCATGCCGCTAAAATGGCCACTGCACGTACCATCATGAGCTTTTAAAATTGCTCAAGATGACTCTTGGGGCTCAATACAATGAAGGATAACTCCATCATAACTTTTGTGGTACAAAATGTCTCCCATAAAGACAAATTTAGTTGCTTTATATTTAAATGTGTGTCTTGCGGCACGTGAAAGTCTCTCTGGGAAAAAACCAAGTCTTAGGAAGTCTTGAATCTATGACATCCAATTCTTATGAGCCTCAGATTCATCCACTAAGACAACCTGTACCCCATGTGTATTTACTTTTGCAAATGCATACTGGAAGACAAACTTGTGGTGAATGGTGGTGTCACTCCCTGTAGGACTCTAGGAGGTTAAAGACCCCCAGGGTGCTTTCTTGAGAAAGTCTTCAGCTTTGCAGAACCAATCAGCTTTTGGTTCCATACTAATCATGTTGACTGATTCTTTGTTATCAAAGGCTACACACTCTACTATAGGATGTGAGAGCGTCTTGACATGGATGGTAGTGAAGTCAGTAGATGGATTCTAAGGGATTAAAGATCCCAAATAAGCCATGGTTTCCACAAATCTATTTGAAAAACGAGGGATTGCCTTGATGTTGTACCATTCTATTTTAGCCAGATATGTGGAAACAAGATATTTATATGCCTTCAATATCAGACATCAAAACTGAAATAGTCCCTTCACTTGGTTAATTATGAGAAGGGAATCGCCAAAGATGTTTAGTCTCTTTATATTCATGGTGACAGCCATATGAAGACCCAAAAGTAGGGCTTCATATTCAACATTATTGTTGGTGCACGGGAAGTCTAGTTTGAATGACAAGGGCATTGGAGATCCTTGCGGTGTGAAAAACACTATCCTTGCACCAACTCCTTGCTCGCACTTCGAACCATCAAAGAACAAAGATTCATATCAGCATTGTTATCTGGATCTTTGGGTTCGGGAGCTTCATATATTACAAAAATTGCATCATTCAGAAGCTTTATTGTCAGAGGTCTACTTTTGGACAGTGGTACCTCATCTAACTGATTTGCTATAACTTGTCCCTTAATGGACTTTTGGATTACAAATTCTAGGTTGAATTCTATCAATAGCATGATCCAATTTGCAGTACGTGTATTATGATATGTCTTGCTCATCATATACTATAGAGGATTTTGTTTTGATATCACATATGTCATGTGACTTAACATGTAGTGTTGCAATTTCTTGGTAGTGAACACTACTGCTAAACATAGCTTTTCCACATATACATATCCTAGCTCATAACTCACCAAGGTTCGACAAATGTAATATATGGCTTGTTCTTTTCCTTGTAC
This sequence comes from Wollemia nobilis, assembly GCA_028583015.1. Taxonomy (NCBI): domain Eukaryota; kingdom Viridiplantae; phylum Streptophyta; class Pinopsida; order Araucariales; family Araucariaceae; genus Wollemia; species Wollemia nobilis. The sequence continues at coordinate 98,633 of JAQPPZ010002604.1, forward strand.
ATTCTTTTGGGCCAACATGGTCCCTAATGCAAAGTCTATTGCTGATATATATAGTAGAAAAGGCTCTTCTGGCCTTGATGGAGCTAACACTGGCGACGTTGCTAGGTATTGCTTTATCTCAGTGAAGGTTGCCTTGTAGTCCTCATCCTAGTTGAATGGGACACCCTTATGTAGCAGTCAATTCATGGGTCGATATTTATCCTATAGTTGGGCAATAAATCACTTTATAGAAGCTACCTTGCCTTGGAGGCTCCTTAATTCCTTAATATTGGTGGGAGGATGCATTTCCAAAATGGCCTTGACCTTCACTGGGTCTACTTCGATGCCTCTCTTGGAGACAATGAACCCTAACAAATTTTCAAAATTTGCACCAACTACATACTTCTTAGGATTCAACCTGACGTTGTACTCTATTAGACGATTGAAGACTTTTATCAAGACCTTTGCATGCTCTTCTTGTAGAAAAGACTTGGCTAGCAAATCATCAAAATAATCTACCAAAATTTTGTGCATATAGTCATGAAAAATGTATGTCATGACCCATTGGTATGTAGCACCAATATTTTTGAGGCCAAATGGCATAAATTTGTAGCAAAATGTTCTCCATGGCATTATAAATGCAAAATTGTGCTGGTCTTCGGGTTTAATCCGAATTTTATTGTAACCAAAAAAACCATTCATTAGGGAGAGCATTTCGTGACTAGCAATAGAATCTACTAGAGCATCTATATTGGGCAACAAAAATGAATCTTTGGGTGTTGCCTTGTTGAGATCTCTAAAATCCATACAAATACGGATCCTTCCATCTAGTTTTCCTACAGGCACCATGTTGGATACCCATTCTAGATAGTCGATGGAAATAACAAATTCTACATACAATAATTTTTGCAATTTGTCTTTCACCATTAGGGCTACTGTTGGATGCATCTTTCTGAGCTTCTGCTTGATGGGCTTCTTAGATGAGTCTAGCGAAAGGTTATGAGTAACCAACTTTGGGTCTAGACTAGGCATATCTTTGTATGTCCAAGAAAAAAGGTCATGTATCTCTTTCAACAGAGGGATGATGCTAGCGCACTCATATGGAGTGAGACTCATTCCAAATTTTACCTTCTTTGGATTGGTGGGATCATTATCGATATCCACTCTGAAGGTTTCCTCTAATGACATATGGGATCCCTCCTCAAGATGATGAGGCGTAGGGATCAAATGGATGTCCTTAGCTAGATTTATAGGTTCTTTGTTGGAAGAATTTTTAGCATGATAGACATCATAAGCGTAGCCTAGTCCAAAATGAAATGGTTGCATCATTTCTTCTTTTGGGAAGAAATATTCAGGCTCTACTGGAAAATCAGCATGATCCCAATTGATAGCATCCATATTCAGATGTAATGGCTTGGACAGATATACTGGATTGTAGAGTGGAGTGGTCAAATCAATGGAGATCATGCTAATGGAATGAAATTGATCTCTAGGACCACACAAACTAAACTCTACATCATATGTGTAGCTTCCATACCCAAGATCTGGCTCGGATGGCACAGGGATGAAAGAGTCCTCCCTGTGGGATGCCCGGACAAATGGATCCTCTTTGTGCACTGACTGCAAAATGTGTTCTCTCAGCTCAAGCAGCTCAGCATAAGTAGGTGGCTGGGAAAAGAGCCTTTAATATTCCTCTTCCAGATTTATTCTTTCCTTGAGGTGGCACTGGATATTTATCTCTCGATGCAAACCCACAACTATAACAGGTGGCAGACCCTAAGGTGGATTTTTATTATGCAGGTGATGAGGCCCCAAATAGGCCATATCCAATGAATCCTCATCATCATTGTAAATATATAATCTTTCACTTCCCCCCATATGCAAGGGATAATCTTCCATATGTGGCCCCATGTACCTGATTCTATGATCGCTATCATAACTATCCAGATAGATCGGATAAAATTATTGTATATACAAAACCAATGCAAAAATTTGTTCTTCTTCCTCTTCAAAGTGATCTGTGTTAGGAGGACCCTCTTCTGTAACATACTCTGAATTCATAGGCAATAGATGTAGCGGATATACTAGCCTTGAATCGGTCATCTCAACCTCATCGCTATGATTGCTACTATGAGCAAGGCACTCTATCATGTCCATGAATATTGGGAGATTAGCTAGATGAGGCCTTAAGTAGGCCTACTCTGTCTTGTATTCATAGTCACTATTGACCATGAAATGCTCTTGTATCTCATATAATTACTCTCTAGGAAAAAAATGGCGTAGAAATGCCAGAACCACGAAGGCTCGGTCACTTCTCTCTTCTGATTGATTATCATTTGAGGACACACCATCTGCATCATAACTTGGTCTACTCATTTTGGAGGTGGACTCCTCTACGTCTTCACTGCAAATATCTCCTGAATTGATATCGCCTAGAATGATGGGGCTGTGCCCTTACATATCGGTATCGTTGATTGTGGTACAATTTTGATGACCCAGGCTTCCTCTAGGGTTCTTCTCTGAGAACTCTTCATGTTCAATATCCGATATCTCAATGGTTATGACTAACACCATTGGGCTGTTGTCCCGAAGTCTAGACATGTTAGGATGATATGGATTAAAATCCACATTGTCCCCTAGACCCAGGTACAAATGATCCAATGATGCAGCGAGTAAATCATCATGTCCCTGAATCTACAATTCCAATCTGAACCTATCAGTTGCCAACTAATAATGTGGTTCAATAGGGGTTCTTCGTCCTTGTTTGAAAAGACCCAGGCTGTATCTATGCCAATGATAAAACTCAAAAATGTGCATGGCGTACTCTGGATTGGACAAATATCGAATGTTCACTATGCAATTTTCATTGTCATCCACATCCATGGATGCCCATGTTGGAACTTGATCCAACCCAACATAAATGAAGTTTTTTTGATTAGGTGTCTTGCTTATGTCTCATGCAGTCTCTAAAATAGAACCGAAGGTAAAATTTTGCACAACTTATTCACCCAAACCTTTGTTGGCTAGGTGAACAGTCACCTAGGGTGGAGATGACCCTGCTGACAAAGAAGGTGAAGCAGGCTGACGTAACTCATCGACTTGATCCTGGGCTTCCTCCACCTCCATGGGAGTGGTATCCTCAGTGGTGACTAGTTTGGGTATGCTCTTTGCTTCTTTTGTACCCAATTTCACCTTTAATTTCTCATCATTTTGATGCATTGCCGATGCACTCATTCTCATAGAACTGGTAGTGGTATGTTCAGATCTGTTTGATATAGATACCAATGGTTGAACATGCACCACCTGTTTACCTCTTGGAACCCTCATCGGTGACGTGGGTCGTATGTCCAAGTGCATTGATGGGATCACAAAACCCATTGGAAAATATGTTAAGTTCATGAACTTTAATTGTTCTTCATCTAATGCAACCATGTGAACTTGTCCCTCGTGTACATACTTGACACACTAAAGCAATATCGAGGGAACACAATGCATTTCATGAATCCAAGGCCTCCCTAACAGGATGTTATACTACAAGGCACCCTCTATCATGTGACACATTATGAAAATGGTCTTTAGTCACACCTGAATAAGTAGGACAATCGTGCCAACTGTAGAGCATAGTGCATCATTAAACACTCGAAAGGTAAAGGTGGTTGGTACGATGAGTGATTTAGGCAATTTCAAATGGTGTAGTACCTTATTCATGATTGTATTGATCAATGAACCAGTGTCAATCAAGACCATTTTGAATGACACATGATAAACACATGCAATGATATGTAGTGGTGGTTCAGCCACTTTCACTTCGTGATTGTAGAATTGGATTATTGGTTCTCGACACTGTTGTACATGCCCCACGAAGTTTGTGAATGTTTGTGCATCCTCAGATAGTACCTCAATGGACATCATAATGTCCATAAGAGTCTTTATGTGCCTAGGGGATTATTTTATAATCTCATATATCGACAAATTCATAGGAGTCATCTACAGGTTTTGATACAACCTACTCCTAATGGTCACCATCGGTCTCATTGGTGGGCCTAGAATATTTTGTGCCTTCCACTGCTGGGGCATGACCTATATTTGAATGGGATCATGAGGTTGATTTGACTGTTTGTACCTCCCATGTCTGGTAACAATATTGACCATTCCGATGAACCCCCGGGTAGGTAATTTGACTCATACTTGATTAACTTGACCAACGTGGTTATGGGGTGCCTCATTGTTTGGTAATGGATTTTTGAAAATTCCCATGTTTTGGTTGTCTAGCACCTAGGGATTTCCTGGTACTACAAGCTCTCCATTTTCTATCATATTTGTACAATGTGTTTGAAGGACTAGCACACCTCGATGTCATGGCCTTTCGCTCTATGAAATATGCAAAACAACTCTTCTTGATAGTCTTTGGGCTTGGGATGATTTGGATCAACCATTTTGACTTTGGGCAATCTTATTGCCTTGGCCTCATAGAGCTGACAAAAAATCGATGTCATTGATTCCGTAAATGGCATAAATATGTGAGGTGGGCATTTCTTTTTGTTCTTGCCCTTGTAATTATTTGTGCACTGGTCGTATTGCACAGGAAGGGGATGGGCTTGATAATTATGTTTCTTTTACCCCTTATCCTAATTTTGGAGATTCAATACCAGTTGATTCACATGGTCCTGCTTGCCTTGTTGCTTTGAGGTACTCTTCTTATTCCCTCTTTCCTAATTTTTAGCTTCAAGTTGCCTTCCTACAACTTGATATCCTCAATTACCTTGGTTTGCGCCCAAGCTTATTCGAATGTGGTGTACTGTTGCAGCTGCAACAGTAGCGAGATGTGCTTGCAACAACTCTTTGTAAACATTCAAGTTAATTCTATGGTAGGGATCAGGAATGGCAAATTTCCCATTAATCTCCTCCACCTCTTCCCATATTGTTCTATTGGATCGTTGTCACGCTAAGCTAGGATAGCCAAATAAAAAAGGTTGGCTTGTTTCTTGATGATGAAAGAATAGCGTTCAAGAAAGGCATCAGCTAATTGTTCACAATTTGTTATTTTGTACTTATTTAGCTAATTAAACCACTCTCGAGCTGGCCCAAAGAGTTTCATGACAAACATACACAACAACAGTGCATCATTGTTCTCTATCTGGAAGTAAGCATCCAGAAAGCCTATGATATGCTCTTGTGCCTCTTCATCACCCTTAAATTTTTCCAACCTGGGAAACTCAAAATGCTTCGGGTATGGGGATGTAGGTACCAAGGGATATAAAGGTTCATTGTGAATTTTCCTCAATGTCAGCTTTTGGACAGCCACGCCCTGTCTCTCAATTGCCTCGACTTTCTCAGCCAAAGCTTTGTAAGCCTCAAAAGATAGAAAGTCCTCCTTCCTAAGTTAGTGTGGAGGTGGTCTGGGAGGTACATTCCTCTTCTATCTAGGTGGAGTGCATTGCTTTTCCTCCTCATCAGCTCAGGAACTCTCAGGATACTCTTGGTTGTATATGTTCCCCTCTTGCTCCTCATAATGTTGCTGCCTCTAATTGTCGACCGAGGGTGGTCGCTCTCTATGATGGGTAGTGATATGAGTATGAACGCTTGCGTACTCATGGTACATTTTGGCTTGCAAAAAATCCTTCCTGTGCACCTACTCTGTATGCTTGTATTGAGAGTATAGGCCGGCCCTGGCCAACATATCTTCCTGCTCTACATGCTCCTTTTGGACGAGGATGCACTCCTCTCGCAAGCACTGCTCATACAACTTTTGTCTAGTAAGCCTCTGCGCCTAAAGATATTCATCTTCGATGCAATGCATCTCTAGGCAAGCATCCTCCAATTGATCTTGGAGGAGTTGGCATTTTTGCTCAGAGGTCAGTCGATATGATCTTTTGACTTGGTCAACCGTCGGAGGCCTTTGATATGCTTGCTCTGTATGAACGACCTTGTGGGTTCTGTACCCATCGAACTGATGTGTTGTACTTTTGCCTTTTTTTGTGAAGATGACATTGACATCATGATGTGTCTTATACTATGTTCCACCATATGTGGATGACGAATGCAAGATATGAGGGTGCTTAGAAGCCTCTCCATGCTCTCTAGTAGTTCTAATGGTGCTCCCGCTATGCTCACTCGGAGCACGAGTGGGTAGAGCCAAAGGCTTGCAGCCTAGCTACTCTAGCACACTACCTAGACCATCTAGTTGTCTAGACCTCCACCTCTCATGGGGTGGTGTTCCATTATCTCCCACATTCGACATATCGATGGTGATCTTGCATGCTATAGTATGTGTGGGAGTATGGGTAGACTTGTGCTCAGTAGGGAGCCCATCTACTTACACCTGAATGGGTGGACCTCTATTCCTTCTATACTCAGAAGGTGGGGGTATAGTACACCTTGTAGACTTAGTGTGGATGGGTACCAATCTGGTCCCCTGCACAACATACTCTTCGGTCGATCTTGTGGACGCGCGTGCACTATGGTATCGATAATGGATTCTGAGTGGAGCATCCTCAGGCTAAGAAGCCCCATGCTCTAATCTATGTCAAACAGTATGTACTAATGCTAGTCTATCAGGGGTATGCTCAATGGGATCCCCTCATATCAAGTTGTCTCCTCTAATGCTTGTCAAACATCATTTGGTTTGCTCATGTGGTTGAGGATTAAACACGTGTAATTGTGAATCGATTGGGGCTTGGTCATCGGCCTTAGGATTGCACCTTTACCAACCACCCTGTGTATCCACCATAGTGTACCTAACGTCTAGATGTATATTTTATTATCAAACAAGGTATACAATAGTGTTTATCTTATTTTTAAATTTTTTAATGTGCCCTAAACTGTTTGATGTTGTTATAAGATGTGTTGTATCAGTATGAGAAACTCTCGCGTGTTTTGCAAAATTGTTGGATTTTATTCTCAGTTTAATTGGATTTCACCTATATACTCGCACAAGCCAAATATGGTAAAAAAATCCATACTCAACAAAGTAGCATAGGTACTACCAACCCTCACCCAGCACACCGTGCGTAGCGATACACCCTTCTAAAGATGAGTGCGTGCTATTTTGCACGGATAGGATAGTTCTTGGGTCGACCTTGGCAATGAGTGGGTCCTGATAATACAATTTCAAATAAGCAAACCAAGCGGTAATGACATCCACTATTGGTCTCAATCAAATGGGTTGGAGGTGAGAGCCCAACGCCACTGATGTTTACAATGAAACGTGGTGTGTGTGGTTCGTTTTACTTTTCATAAAGATAAATGCATAAAAGAGCATTCATATGATCATTCCTACATGATATGCATAAAAAGTAACATTTCTAATTCACAAAGGTATGCATGCTATGTCCCACATGACGTTATGACAATGCAATTACAATGACATAGACTCTAATTGGGCCTCATGCATGCAAACGACCACACAATTTTTATCAAGGTCACTGTATTCTAGGGTGGACTGTAATCAAAGGTCCGTTGTTCCTAACAATGCCTTTCTAATTGAAATAATGTGAAAGCAAATTAGGACTTGTTCATTGATCCTTTTCCTTTAATGTTCCTAATTTGCCATTGATTTACCACTTGCTGTAAGAATACAGAGGAGAAAATGTAGAATAGAGGATGGAAATAGAACTACCTCAACTTTTGCTCTACTGCAAAGTGGTTTCTCTACTGTCTATTGCTTTTGTTGTAAATCATAGATCTGGTCTGTGGGCTATAGTGTAAACCGTAGGTGACAGATGTGGGCCAAATAATAATTGCAATTGTTAGCTGCAGTTAGCACCTGAGATGAAAAAACCAAAAATTTTAGTACTCATGGACTAGAAATACAGAGTTCCATAATGATCGCCATCTGTGACCACAAAGGAAGCTCACACCCACTCCAACTATCGCAATCGAAGGGAAACACAAATAGGCATGCATAATTTGATAACAAGAAATAAAGTGAATATAAGGAATTCTTTATTATTTTTGATGAAATCAAACTACAGATTCATCCCTCTTAGTGATACTCATTTGATACATTAATTACAATAGTGTTTAATCCCTATCAAGCGTAGATGTGATCAAAATGCCCCTCAGGGTGACACGAACTGCTCTAGGGTTTTGATGACCCTCTTCTTCGCAATGAGGAAGGGGTTGGATGCTTTATCTCTCCTTTAGAATTGTTTCCTGCAGTCAAGAAACAACTGTCAAAAATATAGGCAGCCTCTCGTGATGAGGCCCTTTTAGGTAAAAATGTATAATGACACCATTAACATGCATAATCAAGAAAGCATAATAAAACTGCTAAACTATGCAAAGCGAATCAAGATTCATGTAATAGCATAAATTAAAATAGCATATACACTATGCATGTATCAAATATAGGAAATGAAGCATACACATGCATAAATAAAGCATTATAATCCTAATTGAAACATAAACATAAAATGTGAATCTAGCCTAGTTCTATGGTTAAAAGTCTTCTAAAACGCTATTAAATCAAAAAAATGGCTAATCTAACCTAACTAGCTAGACAAAAAAGAAAAGAGTAAGGTGATATGTCACCTGTTGCAAACTTTAGCTCTGGTGAGTGGTCTGCACTATGAACCATGGTTGACAGTTGTGGTTTTACCTCTGATGAGTTTACCCTCAAGATCAGGGGCAGTGGGATCAATCTCCTTAACCAAATTGATCTTCAAGGGTCGCCTTCATTGTCCTTGGACTGCTTTGGTGGTCAATTCAATGTGAAGGGCCTTCGTTTGCTTGGATTTGTGTTTCTTGATCCTCCTAAGCACCTAGGGCATCCATAATGCAATTCATCATGAATGGTCACAAAAGGGTCAAGAATTAAGTGTAATAGCTCTATCTCTTAGTATGCTCAGTTTGAGTATACAATTCGCTAGGGCTTCGCTGCTCAAATATCCAATGCTTGCTCTCTTTTTCTCCCCATTTGGAGGGGATATTTATAGCATGCCCCTAGGGATAGGGGTGGCTTCATCAAGAATCCAAGACCAAGAAGGTTGGTTAGGACAGTTGGGATGGAAGCCTCTGGAATCTTTCGTCCTTCAACTGCCTCCTTCTAGATCTCTTGGTCGTTCCAACTGATTTGGCTTTGATGGAAGGCCTAACTAAACTTCAGTTAAGACCGTAGGTCATAGTTGTAGTCCAAACTATAGACCACAGGTGTCAACCATGGTTTAGACTGGAGACCGTAGGTCTGAGCTGCGGTTCATACTGCTTAGGCCAAAATGCCTAAATTGAGTGGTTAGAACCACTGCTCTATCTTGGAGTCTGTCCAAGATCCTCCATATGGTCTTGTAGCATGTCCATATGAGTAGTCGCCCTCGACATGATGCGTTTTAGGTGTCTACAATAGGGAGTTTCCACATTTTTATCAAATGGATATATGGGGATTTGAAATCTCCAGCAAGAACCCAAAATTCCTCCTTGAAGGCTTTCTTCAGGTCTAGCAAAGTGGCCCAAAAATGATGTCTATCATATCCAATGTTATAAGCACATAAATTAGATATCACCCATTTTTGGTTAGATCATTTGCAAAATAATAATATGTTTATTATGTGGTATAAATAATAAAATATATTACCATAAAGCTTCAACGCATCCCAAAAGCATAAAAAACCACCCGAGATACCATTAGCTTGATAGGTCATAAACCCAACTTATTTCCATATCCTTTGGAAAATAGGAGTTATGTTTTTTCATCCAATTTGGACTCTTGAATGAAAATAATATCTAGGTTATTATCATTTCTCAATAAATCTAACACCCTCTACTTAGTAGATCCATTAAGGTCTTTGATGTTCCAAGAACAAATCTTCATATGGGGGATATTGGAGGGGACTTACGCTCATCCATTTTAGGATGGGGAGATTTAAAACTATAGAGCTTAATCTATCTACAACTTTTATATTTCACTCTTTCTAGATTTAATAGAGGTTGGGCATCATTAATAATATTTGAGTTTGTCTCTCTTCTTGAGTGTTCGTTTACTAGGATTTTTGACTTTTTTCCACCCCTATATCAATTTGTATTTTATGGTGGCTCTTAGTTTTAGGGCTTCTAGAGCCTTTCTTCAGAATGGAGATCAAATATAAAATAGGGGTTTCCAAAATCTATTGGATCATCATTTCCTTCGTAGACATATAGTAAAATATATTTTGAAGAATAAGACCAGAACATACCTCTTCCATACCTTTTCCAATAGATGGGGGTTGATAACGCTCACTAGACTTTGAATATTCCTTTCATCCATTACTATGAGGATGAGTTAACTCTTCCTCACCATTAGAAAGGTTTGAAGTAAGTAGGAAAATTTCCATCACATCCTCGTCTATGGCCTCAAGTAAGGTAACATCAAGGGAGGGACCAAGATTGAGCATTTTATTTTTCCCTTTTGGGTTAGCTTTCTTCAACACCCACTTGCTTACCTGATTCCTCCTATTAGGGTTAAATGGACATAGCTTAAAATTTGACCTTCAAGGGTAGGTTTTTTTTAGATGTCCATCCTTACCAAAAATTTGGGGCCTATTTTCGTAGGCAATAGCTTGGGTCCATGAACCTAGGTTGGAGACCAGCTCCACAAATATTGGAAGATCCTTGTCAATGTTCGCCATAACACAAATTCTAGTAGAAGACATGCAAGATTTTGACCTTGTAGCTTCATAAATGAAAAATAATTCACCAATATTGCTAGCCATAGTTTGTAAGATGTTCTTGTGCTAGAAGTGAAGGGGGGTTTTTGGAATATTAACCCATAGGGAAACTAGGTTCACCTTTTGGATATGGAGATTACAATTTGGACCCCATTTTCATAGAAAAACACCCCTCTTGTCGAAAAACTACGATCCCTCTTTTAGGATTCTATTAGAGTCTTCTTAGAATTTTAGCTTGAAGAGGATGAAACCTTTTTGAATGGTCACCACCTCAAGTGATCCAAGAGTCCTCCAGCATGCCAACATCTATCTTCTCAACCCATATAAATTAGACCAGCCTCCTTGGATTTTTTGACTAGGTTCCATGAATCCCCTTCTACGATGTTGTTAAGCATGGTATCGAGGATTTGTATTTAATTTGAATCAGGGGAAGTATCGCACATGAAATTTGACTCAACCCCTTTAAAACAAGCCATCACCTATGTAAACAATAGTTGGTCAATAGAAGAATGTCCCTTGTCTGGTGATCAATGGGTCCCACCTTTAAATTTCCTTGGGTATCATTGATCCAAATCCACCACAAAGAAAGCATTGTTGGGCTCAAAATGTGCCTCGTTCATGTGCCTAACCTCCTTCACAATGGGATCAAACCCAACCTCCCAAGAATCTAGCACCATTGTAATATTCCCACTTGAGCTCATTTCAAAATCATGTAGAAAATTAAAATTGACTTCACTATGTGTCTATTTCTTAATTCATACAATTCCAATTTAAAATTTAAACTCTCTCAAATAGGCTATACTTCAGAAAGGACTTGATCACCATGTTCTTGATTGGATAAATGAAAAATTATGATGTAAGCATGTTACTTATTATATGGGGGGTTAATAACAATGTAATTATTTTTATAAGTCAATAAATCAGTATTTGTTTATATTAGACCAATTATTAAACATTAAAGTTAGGATTGATATCTATAAAAAAGTAAGAGTTGAATTGAAATGTAAGTAATTTTCTAATATTGAAACAAACCTACATTTATATGAAGCAAACGGTGAATTAAAAATATCAAATTATATTCTAATATTATAATAGATCTTTATTTCCAAAAAAGATCTTAAACAAGACTTACAATTATGTTTCTTTTGAATGATAAAATCATTGTATTCTCATTTATATTATTATTTTTTAATAAGTTATTTGTGGTTTTTATTAGGGGCCACTCCCATAAAAATATCAAAATTATACATTTTTTGCACCATATTTTTTATCACAATTTTATATTTCTATATCTCTTAAATTTATTCTTCAACTTCTTCAAAGTTATATGTTTTCACAATAAATTTCTTGACATCATTTTGATTAAGAAATTAAATCTCACTTGGCCAATTGCCTTCTAAAATTTGAATTTCATCAGGATGAAGATCAACACCACAATTCAGTAAGTTTTTTGCTATCTAATTTCTTTCTTTATAAATATGCTCACACTTCCAAGAGATTGCCTCTAGTAATATATGATAAACATTAGCACTAATTTTATTTTTTATTTGGTCTCCACATCTATTTTTGTTAATAATGTTAGCTTTTGATACAACATGTAATGGGAGATAGCATTCACAAGATGCAGAATAATAATAAAGAAATTAAATCTTTAGATGATTGAAATATTATATAAATAGAAATTATGAAAATGAGTACAATAGTAGCTATGGAGGAAATGAACACTCCATGATACAATCTACTATTCAATGAATGACCTATGAGCTTATAGCTCACACACTCTACATTATTGTGTCTATCCTACACTACTACCTTATATATATATGGTACTTTATATAAGAAGATAAGTTCCTTGGCCAACACTCTACATAGCTTTATAAGGGATACCTTGCATATTTACAGCTTGCACATTGACACTTGTGCATTTATTACATTGCATGAAGTAACTAGATAAATTCTCCCTAAAGTAATCTAATGTCCTAAGTATGTACCAAGGAAGATACATTTACATGACCCAAATAATGTAATATAAGATATTTCTAACACCCCCTTGTATTACAATATTTGGGTATTGAAGACTTTAGTCTTCAATGTGGATATTTATCTTGAAAATGATCTTTGGCTTCTTCAGGTTCATCATCTCTGTCTTCTATCTAGCCACCTTTATTGGTATCTTTGCAAGTATCTTCATTTGATTATGAATGTTGATGGTTGAGTAAATCATGGTGCACTTGTCCTCTCATATTCTTGATTTCTATTCTTCTATGCTTGGATTTGTGTTGTACTAGTTCTTCATTTTCATCAACCTATTCCTTTGAAAATAGGTTAGCATCATTTTTAAACATCACAATATCTTGTCAGATTTTCATTGAATCTAGGATGTATGGTTTTTATGGACATGTATTTATTCCATCCATATATCTAAAGTAGATCATATAGTTGTCTTCTACCAACTTGCTTACAAAATGAGATTGAATGTTAATCCAAGAACAAACAATACTTTTTGTAGTAGAATATTTAGAAATGATATGCTAGGTGTCACACATCCGTAACCATGTATAGGATAAGTTTAGCTATCTGTAATTATTATTATGTAGCTGTTGGTATCTTCAAGACAATTGAACCATTGCATATTTCCTATCATATGATGACTAGATCCTAAGTCAATGTACCACATATTTTCATGTTTTGTAGACTATTTTTTGGTGGAACAAATTCCACATTCATTATATGACATTTTTTCATTTGAAGAAATAGAAGAAATGAGATAGGATCTTCTATGCAGTCTACCTTATGACTCCTTAGTAGGATATATAATCCCTAATAGAAGTATATAATCTTGATTTGGTAAAACCTTTATTAATCCTTGGTTTTTGTAGGCTTCCTTATGTCTCCTTAGCAATGAGAATATATATACTCTTGAGAATTTTTAGATTTTGTAGAAAACTTATATATTGCAACTTGATAATTTTGATAAATATTGATATTACCAAGTTTTATAGAATGTCTTATGACTCCCTAGTATGTTTTGGATAATATATAAAGTGCTTTTGTAAATTTTAGTTCAATTTTTATTGATTTTGTAAATTTTTGTAAATACCAAAATCAATTTCTATTATCCTTATTGATCCTATTGAACTAAGCACTTTTCCCAAATTTAAAGATATTTTAATATTAGATTTTTGTCTCGATTTGAGAATATTTGAGACAATAATATTATAAATTTCCAACATTTAAAATTATTTTAATAAACCTCTTATAATGGCCCTTTGAAATTTAATTTTAATTTTTCTAATTTCCAATTAATCAATTTAATGTAGTAGAACTTATGACTCCCAAATTTGGAAAATTAGAAAAAAAAAAAATTTGCAAAATGTTAAATGGTTAAACCTAAGTATAATTCCTTATATCTCCAAAGTTATTTTGCAAATATTATTTTGATTTGGGTAAGTTATCTCCTATATAATTTCCTTTCATAATATTAAGATCTATCCTTTATTTAAAACCTTATTTCTCGAATGTTAGAAAGAAAAATTAACTAATGTAATTAAAATTACCGTGGCCCTTTATCTTCACACTTGTATAACATTGATTTTGGTTGGGTGTAACAACATTAAGACGTATCTTATAGCGCTTGATATGGTGAGTGCTATTAGGACAAGTGTGGATTATTTTTTTTTGGTAGGTAAAAAATATTAAGTGTGGGGTTTAAATGGGCCTCAAAACCAAATACATAAACTTGAAGAACACAATATTATACTAAGAGGGGGGGGTGAATAGTATAATATACAAAATTTCACTTTTCAATACAAATGATAACAACAATAATATTAATGCAATAATGAAACAATGCATAAATCATCACACATCTGAGATACGTATATTTTACATGGAAAAACCCTTTTGGGAGAAAACCATGGCAAAATATTTCTTATATATTTTTAAGCAAATTTTGTGGGCACAAACCCACAAGAGACACCAATCCCCTATACAAGTTCATGGACACCAATTCACAAGAGACACAAATACACTATACAATTTTGTGGACATCAATCCACAAGATATGCAAATCTCCTCTCAAGTTAGTGGCCACAAATCCATAGGAGACACCAATATCCTCTCAAGTTCATAGACACCAATCCACATGATACACCAATCCCATCTTAAGTTCATGGAAACCAATCCCCTCTCAAGTTCATGGATACCAATCCATAGGAGACACAAATCCCCTCTCAATTTCATGGACACCAATCCATAGGAGACACCAATCCCCTCTCTCAAGTTTGGTCAAAAATCTGCTCAGGTTTATCCTCAAATATTGCTCATAAAATTTCTCACAAACATTGCTCAAACCTATTCCAAAACCTAGTCAGAAAACCTACTCAAATCTACTCCAAAACTTGCTCAAATATACTCCAAAACTTATAAAACTTTCTTAAATATGATCACAAAATCTGCTCTAATATTATCCAAAACTTGCTCAAATTTATTCCAAAATCCACTCACAAAACCTACTCAAATCTGCTCCAAAACTTGCTCACAAAAACTGCTTAAATTTACTCACAAAAACTCCTCTAATCTGCTCTAAAACTAGCTCATAGTCTATGCTCAAATCTACTCACAAACACTGCTCATCTATTCCCAAATCCAGTCATACAAATATGATCTATAATTTTCTTTCTGCTTCTTCAACTAATAGTAATACACACATATTCTATCCAAACATCTTCAAGAATATATGGAGAATAATATGCACTAATGTAGTAAGCTTCAAATGACCAATATGTTCTTCACATTCATTAAGTCCGTCACTTCCACATATCTCACATTTATTATATGTTGAAGGTAGCGCAAGTCTAGCATTGGATAACTTACTTATGTGTTGACTCGGAGATGCTAATACCTTGCTCTTGTTCTACTACCATGTGCACCTTTCCTTCTTCTTGAAATGGCTGAATTGTTCTTTCTTATCAATTGAATACTTGGGTGAATATGTGCTTGACACCTTGAATTATTCCAAATATGTGCCCTCCAAATCTACCTCAGTGATGATGATCTTCCTCTTGCATGTGCTTTTCAAATCTGGACAATAATTCTTTTTTTCCCTTCTTGATTTAAATATCAAATCAACCACTTTTAAACCGTTATAACTTCTTTCAAAACATACACAATAAATCTTAAAAATAACTCCTTATATATTCCTTTTGAAACTTACAATATAAAGCTTTATTTTAACAACATCTTCTTTATATCTCTTTTTATTATTTGTAAAAATAGAAATTTATACTAACATCTCCCTTACAAACATGAAATCACAACATTACACCTTATATCTCCCCTTTTATAATTTGAAAAAATCAAATCATAGCATTACACCTTATATTTCCCTCTTTATAATTTACAAAAATCAAATCACAATACTATACCTTATATCTCTCCTTTTATCATTTGCAAAAATCAAATCCCAATACTATGCCTTATATCTCCATTTTTATAAAATTTAATAAAACAAAATTTAGAAATACCTTGCACAGTCACAGATGGTATTTGATCGCTTGACCTCTAGAAGTGCAATGCCCTAACTTGGGCTAGTGACTAGCTGTGCTAACACAACACATGAAACCAAAAGGTGCACAACAATATTTAATTCCTTCGCTACTCTATTTTCAATTCTTTAGCAAAATAGCATATAAGATATTTGACCTCTTAACCTCCTGCATAGTAGTGATATAATAAAGCTAGGAAATAAACTAGGACACCCCAATGGATGTAACCAAAGGTGTAAAAATAATATTTAAATCCTTCGTAGCTCTATCTTCAACACTTTAGTAAAATGGCATCAAAGAGATTCAACCCCTTAACCTCTTGCAATAAAGCACCCTAGCGCGACCTAGGCTTCCGACTGGTCTAACCACTTGGTTGAGATAGAAGTGGCATGAACCAATATTTAAATCTTTCTTTCCGCTACGACGCTACCAAAACCTTCACTTATCTCCTCCCTCCTCATTGCCATTCTCTGTTTGATCGATATTCTTTGAATTGCTTGGCATTATTAAAAGTGAAGTTAGGTAAATTTTCAACCTTTTTCAAGGTCGGCCCATAATATTTAATTCCTTTTGCTTGGTGTTCTTAAGGTTGTCGCCCATCATTTGAATTTTAAAATATTTATATATTTAAAACTTAAATATTTAAATTTTTACACTATAGTTAAATCCTTTGATTTAGTGGGCTCTATCCAAATGGTGACTTTCTGGTAGCTTGGAGTTAGTGGCCTTTCCCAGGGGTTTTTTCATGATAAGGCTTAATAATGCCCTTGACACCCAATGCATCCTTACTGGAGGGCCTTGGTTTTTTGACCGCCTTAGCCTATTTTTGTGCATATGGGGGGAAGACTTTGACCTTGAGACACAGTCTATCAACATCGCTCTGATTTGGGTCAAACTACATGGGCTACCCCCACAGTTCTTCTACAATGATGCACTCAATGGTATCACTCAACCGATTGGAGATTTGGTCGCCATTGACCATGCTACTCGAGCCAGAACCAGAATGACCTATGCTTGAGTTTGTGTCATGTAAAATCTGGACTCGACTTTGCATACCTGCATTGGCATCAACTACGAGAGTTACAAGAGGCGCCAAGGAGTTGAGTACGAAAACAAGCCCGCTTTCTTCTTGGAATGCAATACTCAGGGCCATCTGCTTTCTCAATGCCCTTCCTAAAAAAAGAAATCCCTAATGATTCAGGGCGAAAGGTGGATACTCAGATCTAGACTATCCAAAAAAATGCCATTACCCGAGGTCATGGCCGATCTCTAGGCCCTCCTAAGACCTCTGCTTTAGATCCTATCAAACCCAACAAGGTAAGCGCTTTGCCTCCTCGATCCAATCATTTTTCCCCCTTAAATAATCTTCATATTGGAGAGGACATTTTAGATGACCTACCCATAGATCTAACTGTATCGTCCACACCCACTTTGATCCAGTCCCCTTTGTCCAAATGAAAGTCTGCAATGACCTTTCCAAAATCACCCACTAATTTTGGCCCCTCACACCTTCCTCTTCCCTTCCCACCTCTCCCCCCATCTCAAAGCCCCATTTCCCAAACCCCTAATACTATTGCCCTATGCCAACCTACCCGCTCTTCATGTCCCCACCAGACTGCCCCTGGGACTGACTCCACCGACATACACCAAACCTCCAGCTCGTTGAAATCTCCCAATATCGCACCCAAAGCAGATGTCAACAAAGAGCAGAGGAGGGGACGACCGACAAATGCTGAGAAACTTTCCAAAGCAGCTGAGATCGAAATGGCTGATGGCACTGCGCCTACCTCCTTGGGCCCCATGGCTGAACACTCCATCACAAACCACCAAGAAGAGGATGAAGTTAGACCCAAAATAACTTCGTCTCAAGGGAGAGGCAGAGGTCACAAAGAAAACTCCAAAGCGTCTCGATGAAGATCGTCTCCTAGAATGTCAAAGGCCTCAACAGAACTGCAAAACAGAGAACTGTTAAAATAGTAAGGAAAAATCTAAAACCAACTATCATGTTCCTTCAAGAATCCAAATTAGATGAGAATAGCAGCACTCAAGTCTACAAGTTAATCTGGGAAAATAGCAATTTTACCTTTTGTCCCTCCACAGGGGCTTTCGGGGGTCTCCTTTGTTTATGGGACCCGACATTCATTGAAGGGAGAGTCCTTTCTGTATCTGACAGAACTGTCAACATTTTTTTTACCAAAAAAGACACCCACCTCCAGTGGATCGCCACCAATGTTTACGGACCTAACAGTCCTGTTAACAGAAGATTGCTATGGGATAACATTTTTGCAATGTGCAACAACTTTGTTGAATTTCCATGGATGCTCTGTGGCGATTTCAATTCTCCCCTCCATTTTTTTATAAAAAAGGAGGAAATCCGATCACCAGCAGTTGCATAGAAGACTTCAACAAATTTGTTAACCACAATGAGCTAATGGACATGTCGCTCCAAGGGTCCAACTACACATGGAGCAATAGACGAGCTGGAATCCATCACATCCAAATTTGGCTTGACAGATTTCTCTTATCCAAAGAACTCATTCCTATTTTTGGCGATGCCAGGATTCATAGCCCCCCAAAAATTGGTTCTGACCACAATCCCTTAATTCTGGATTGTCCTCACCCCCAAAAAATCTTCAAAACCCCTTTCAGGTTTGAGAAGATGTGGCTCACTCATTCAGATTTAGGGCAGTGTATTCACCAATGGTGGCAGCAGGATTTCTGTCCAAACCCTCTCACGAATCTGTTCCTCAAACTGAAAGCGGTCAAACTCAAGCTAAAATGCTAGAATAGGGACGTCTTCGACAACCTCTTCATCGAGAAAAATCTTCTGATGGATGAGCTGAAAAGGGTGGAAAATATGATTTAGGGAGGATATATGAGGGCCAAAACTCTCCTTGAAGAAAAGAGCCTCCTTTCAAACTTTCACAATGCCTTGGCTAAGGAAGAGTCATTCTGGAGACAAAAATCTAGAAACCTCTAGCTCAAAGAAGGAGACACCAACACAAAGTTTTTCCATGCTTCCACCATGCATCACAGAGGCTCTAATAAAATCTCTGAGCTGACCAAGGCTGATGGATCCATTGTCTCTGACATCCAAGCAATCATACAGGAAGTTGTTTGCCATTTCCAAGAAATCTTAGGACCAAGCACTGACTGTCATCCCTGCACCTCAAGTTCTCTGCTACAGAACATTCCAAAGTTGGTGTCCAACAATGATAATGGAAAAATTCTTGAAAGCTTCACTGAAGAAGAGATCAAAGAAGCTCTGTTCGCAATGGAACCTGATAAGGCCCCCGGACCTGATGGCTTCCCTCCCCATTTTTTTCAACATTTTTGGGATATTGTGGGCCAAGATGTCGTTGCTATGGTTAAATTCTTCCAGAGAGCCAAAAATATGCCGAGAGAAGCCAATTCCACTTTCATTGTGTTAATTCCCAAGTCCAACGATCATGCTTCTCTATCTGACTTCAGACCGATTAGCCTCTGCAGTGTCATTTACAAACTTATCACCAAAGTTATGGCTAATAGGTTGAAAGACATCCTTCCCTCCATCATCGATCAGTGCCAAGGGAGCTCGGTCAAAGGCAGATTCATTTCGGATGGAGTGATAACTGTCCACGAATTGGCCCACTCGGCATCTAAAAATAAAAAACCTAGCATGTTCCTTAAGCTTGACATGAACAAGGCTTTCGATCGGGTTTCCTAGAAATTCCTTTTTGAAGTCCTAGAAAAGTTTGGGTTTCACAAATATTGGATCAAGATGGTTCGCTAATGCATCTCGACTACTTGGTTCTCGGTTCTTATCAATGGCTCGCTCGCAGGTTTCTTCCAAAGTTTCAAAGGCATCCATCAAGGGGACCCTCTATCCCCCTTTCTCTTCATCATTTTGGCCGAAACCCTTGGAAGAACCCTCTTAGCTACCTACAATAGTGGTCTTGTTTCTGGGATCAAACCAGCCTCAACATCCAAAGCCATATCCCATCAACAGTTTTTTGATGATACTATTCTATCCTCTCACGCTTTTGTTCCTGAAGCAAAAATCATTAAGAACATTCTTGATTCTTATGAAGAGGTGGCTGGTCAGAAATTCAACTACCACAAAAGCAAGCTATACTTTCTCAATACTCCCACTCACAGACAAAATAGGATTACGGCGATCCTTGGGTGCATCATTGGGAGCCTTCCAACTACTTATCTTGGATTACCACTTTTCCACGGTAGATCAGTCTCGACTATGTGGAACCTTATTTTAGATCACCTCAACAAGAAACTTGCGGGGTGGAAAAGCTCAATGCTCAGCCAGGCAGCCAAAGCCACTCTGGTCCAAGCTTGCCTTCAAATTATCCCTATTTTTTTCTTATCTATCTTCAAATCTCCAGCTACCATCTGCAAAAAAATTGAACAAATTCAACGCAGATTCCTTTGGGCTGGAAACGAAAACAAGAATAAATTTTTGCTTGTCTCTTGGGACAGGGTTTGTTCCAAGAAAAAGGATGGAGGGCTTGGATTCAGAGACATCAAGCGGATGAACATGGCCCTCATTGCCAAACAGGCTTGGAGACTTATCATAAATGAAAAAGTCACTTGGATAGATATCATTAAATCTAAGTACCTCCATTAGCTTTCCTTTCTTGGAGAGCACAACCTCCCCATCGGATCCCACTTCTAGAATGGCGTAATAAAAACAAGGAAAATCATCATGGAAGGCTTAAGGTGGTGTCTAGGAACTGGAATGACCATTCATTTCTGGGACGACCCATGGATCCATGATAAACCTCTCAGCCGTGATCCGCATCTTGCAGTGCTCAAGGAGATCACCGAAGCCACCTTTGGAGATAAGGTGTGGCACTTCATTAACCAAGGTCCTACAAGACCTGAATGGAAACACCTGGCCCTTAATGGGCCCAGGCATATCACCGAGGCTCTCAGGAGGTTACAAATCTTGGTGAGGACCTACGTCATCCCGAGCTCACACAAAGATGATTCCATGGTCTAGAACCTTGAAGAATCCAGAAATTTCACTGTTAAATCAGCCTACTATAGTCAAGAAACTCCCACGTATGGTTGGGACTTATCAAAATAGGTTTGGGTTCCCAAGATCATTCCCAAGGTCAAATTATTTTGTTGGTTGGCCACCCAAAATATAATTATCACCATTGACAACTTGATTATCAGAGGGTTACTCATTCCCAATTGGTGTATTCTGTGCAAAAATGCCTGTGAGTCCACTTCGCATGTTTTTCTGGAATGTCCCTTTTCCCTAGCAGTTCTCAACCAGGTCCATAACACCTTTGTCATCTCCACAGTCCTCCCACATTCCATTCCACTCCTTATTAAGCAATGGCCCCGACCTTTCAAGAGCAACCAACTAAAATTCATGTGGCAAGCTTGCCTCCACCTTTACCTATGGCAGATTTGGATCGAGAGAAATACCAATATTTTCAAAAATCAAGCCACTGATAAGAAGATTACGTTGTCAAAATCATGGCCCTTGCTACGGAGAATGCCTCTCTTGTTTCATCTCTAAAACCCCCCCTCCTGGATTAGAATCGAATCTAACCAATTTTTTCAATATGTCTAACACTTATATTTCGCCCCGTATTTCTGTTGACAGGTCTGTCATCAAGTGGGTCTTACCTCCTTCTAGGTGGCACAAGCTCAATTTTGATGGTGTGGCTAAAGGCAACCCAGGAGCGACTGGCAAAGGGGGAATTCTCAAAAACCACAGAGGAGAAATAATTTTGGCCTTTGCCCAAAACCTGGGAATCAAATCCAACAATATGGCTAAAGCACAGGCCCTGTTCCAAAGTTTGATCCTCATGGAAGGGTTGACCATCAATAAAATTATCATCGAGGGAGACTCGTTGCACTATATCAACTAGCTCAATGGTAGTGCTAAGCCTCCTTGGGCCCTTGCTTCGATTTCAAGATTGCAAGGCCCTAATTGGCAATTACCCATAATTAGTCACTAAGCATCAATACAAGGAAGGAAACAAAGCTGCGGACTGGCTTGCTAAAAAGGGAGTCGGTGAGTCTGACATTCAAGTGTGAAGAGACTCCTTTCTCATCGACCTAAGGAACGATCCTACAAGTTTTAATGTTTGCACAATGTGAGATGGTGCCAGGGGACTGGGTTGGTATGATGACGAAACTTGTCGCGATATCGCGACACCTTTTCCTTCTTCTCTTTCGATAGCGAAAATGCATCATGTCGCGATATCGTGACACTTTTCACCTTTGGCAGCAAAAATGCAACATGTCACGATATCGTGACACTTTTTCTCTATCGGCCTCGTCGTTGCAACATGTCGCGATATCGTGACACTTTTTCCTCCTTCGATCGTGGCAATGCAACATGTCGTGATATCGCGACACTTTTTTTCTCTCTTTTGGTCATGACAATGCAACATGTCACGATATCATGACACTTTTTATCTTTTGGCCCCGTCGTTGCAACTTGTCGCGATATCATGACACTTTTTCCTCCTTCGGCCACGATAATGCAACATGTCACGATATCGTGACACTTTTTCTCTTTCGGCCTCGGCAATGCAACATGTCATGATATCGTGACACCTTTTTCTCCTCCGATCATGACAATGCAACATGTCACGATATCGTGACACTTTTTCTCTTTCGGCCTCGTCATTGCAACTTGTCATGATTTCGCGACACTTTTTCCTCCTTCGGTTGTGGCAATGCAACATGTTGCGATATCATGACACTTTTTCTCTTTCGGCATCGTTGTTGCAACTTGTCACGATATTGCGACACTTTTTTCTCCTCCAGTCATGACATTGCAACATGTCGCGATATCGTGACACTTTTTCTCTTTCAGCCTTTTCATTGCAACATGTCATGATATCGTGACACCTTTTCTTCCTTCGGTCGCAGCTGTGGCAATGCAACTTGTCATGATTTCGTGACATTTTTTATCTTTTGGCCGAGACGATGCAACTTGTCATGATTTCGTGGCACTTTTTCTCCTCTGGCCACGATGCTGCAACTTGTCACGATATCGCGACACTTTTTTTCCTATGGCAGCGATGACGCAACATGTCGCGATATCACGACACTTTTTCTCTTTGGCCACGATAATGCAACATGTCATGATGTTGCGACACCTTTTTCTTCTTTGGCCGTAGCAATGCAACATGTCACGATATCACGACATTTTTTATCTTTTTTCCGAGAAGATGCATCACGTCGTGATTTTGCAACATTTTTTCTCCTTAAGCCGCGATGATACAGCTTGTCGCGATATCGCGCACTCTTTCTCTTCAGGCCGCGACACTGCAACATGTCACAATATTGCAACACTTTTCCTCATTTGGTCGCAATAATACAACATGTCGCGATATCGCGACACTTTTTCTCTTGGGGTCGCGACAATGCAACATGTCGCGATATCGCGACACTTTTTCTCCTGGGGTCATGACAATGCAACATGTCGTGATATCGCCACATATTTTCTTCTTTGGCATCGACGATACAACTTGTCATGATATTGTGACACTTTTCCTCATTTTGCCGCAACAATACAACTTGTTGCGATATCGTGACACCTTTTCTCCTGGGGTCGCGACAATGCAACATGTCGCGATATCGCGATATTTTTTCTCTTGGGGTCGCGACAATGCAACATGTCGCGATATCGCAACATATTTTCTTCTTTGACCGTGATGACGCAACTCGTCGCGATATCACGACACTTCTTCCTTTTCGGCAGCGATGTTGCAACACGTCATGATTTCACGACAATTTCTCTTCTTCGACCGCAATGCTGCATTTTGTCACGATTTCGCGACATCTTTTCCACCCTTGGCCGCGACAGCGCAACATGTCACGATATCACGACACCTTTTCCTCCTTGCTTTTTCTCTATGCTGTGGACCGCAAAATTGCAACATGTCACGATATCGCGACACCTTTCTTCTTGTGGTGTTTGGATTTTTCTTTGATCTTTAGCTCTTGGGCCTCTTCGGTCGGTTTGGAATACATGTAAAAAATACTTGTACAAGGTTCAGGGACCTTTCAACACCCTTTCAACCAATCAAAAAAAAAAATCCTTTGATTTAAATATAAACCTTCTTTAATATTTAAATATTAATTTAAATATTAAAGCATATAATATTACTTTTACTTTGACAACATTAAATCATCTTTGAAGATATATGCCTTGCACTTCAATGATAACTCATCATTTCAACCTTGAATATATTTTTGACTTTGACATCAACATTTCATCTTTGAATATATTTATGCCTTTGACATCAATGACAACTCAATATTTCCAACAATATCCCCCTTTGTCATTGATTGTAACCCTATAATGAAACTGACTTTTACTGAAAAGGATCACAAGATACTCCTCCTAACTAGCTTCTCCCCCTTACTAAAAACTTTCCCCCTTTGACATCAATGGCAAAGGCTTCTTGGGGCTTGTAATATGAGTCACTTGACAATGCCCCCCACTCCCTGATCTTCTTTGAGACTTCAATTATGATATGGGAGTGAAACTACCAAATTACTATGCAACTCTTATTGTTTCATTTTCTTTCTCAAAAATTTGGATATCATACCCTTTTGAATATTTTTACCATTCTCCTTTTTGCTTGACTTCAAAAATTTGAGGAACACTATTCTACACCATCTAGCTGTATGCCCAAAATTTTTATATTTGTAACATATGATGTTGTAGTCCATAGGAGGTGCAAATGAATTGAAATTCCTCTTGGTGAAGCCAAAATCATTTATAGCACTAATTAAGCAATTCACAACTTTATGACCAATATGGTTACATGAGAAACAATAACCATGAAAGCGATATTGAAATCTATTTGATTACCTTGGAGGATAATACCGCATGGTTATATCATTATTGTTTTTTTTATGGTCCCTATCCCTTGATGGTTCTTTGTTTTCTTCCTCATTTATGCTTCCACTTCTCAACATATCAACATAGGTTTTAGGCTCTTCTTCAATTACTTTCTTTGACTCTTCTATTTCTTTTGAGCTTGAATACCCCTTTTGTTTCTCTTGACCTTCTTCAAAACCAAGTCCAGTATTTATAAATGGAGATATCTATACTTTGATAATATCATCCAAGATTTTTGAACTTTTCCTAAACTGATATATCTTATCAGTAATTTTTTCAAGTCCCTTCCTTAGACTTTCACATTCTAGCTTTTTTGCCTTTAACTATTCAACCATACCTTCTTCAATTCTCCTTGCCTCTTCAATTTTAATTTTTAATTCAATGAGTTCTTGTGAAAACTTTATCTTTATCTTCTCATCCTCTTGTACTTGAGCCTTCAATATTTATTTATTCTTTATAACCCTCTTCAACTCTTCAAGAGCAACAATATGTTCCTCTTCTATTTCAACTGTAGCTTCCTCTTCATTTTATGAATATTTCTCTTCTTCTTGGTCTTCAACAATAGGATCATATTCTTTATCTTCTATGGCAAAAAATAGGATCTCTTATTTTTCACTATCAAAGAGGCTTTCATCACTACTACTGGAAGAACTACTTGTTTTTTCAACATAAAAACTCTTCTTGTGTCTTTGAAATATTTTATTCTCATGCTTACTCTGATGATGCCTATCCTACTTTCCATGATAATTTTTTTTTTCTTTCTCTTTCTTGTATTCATTTTCTTCTTCAATTCTACTACTTTTATCTTGTGGACAGTTAGATGCATAGTGACCAAAGTTACCATAATTAAAACATTTTATAGTATGCACACCTTTGTGTTTTCTTGGACCCTTCTCATTTCTTATCACAAAGTTAGCTTCTTCTCCACATCTTGATTATTCACTTGATTTTGATCCTTATTCTTTTTCTACCTTTAAGCTTTAAATGTTGCTTCCCATTTGGATGTTTAATATTTTTTAGTCCCCATCTCATAAACTATGTGAATTCCATGTAGTTCATCCATGCTTAAGGTTTTAAGATTCTTCATCTCCTATATTGCTAAAATATTTGCATCAAAACTCATGGGAAGTGACCTTAATATTTTATGAACAATACTAGAGTCTTCAATACTTTCTCCAAATCCATGACTGGTGTTGACAACCTCATAAACATGGACTATATATTGGGCAATATCTTCTTCATATTTCATCTTCAAGCCTTCAAAATTCCTCCTATGGGTTTGAATTTTTGCCATTTTCTCCTTGTCATCTCCTTCATATGTTCTTTGTAACTTATCCCATATTTCTTTTGCTAAAGTGCATTGCATGACTTTCACAAACTTTGATGCACATAATACACTTAATATTGTATTCATTACCCTAGAATTATTTTCATATGGTTTCTTACCACTTTAATCCATGGGAGGAGTTGTAGGTGGTCTGAAACCATCCTCAATGGATTGCCATATATCATAGCCATGTGTCATAAAATAAGTTTTCATCCTTATGCTCCAGAAAGCATAGTTAGTCCCATCCAACAATGAAGCCCTATTTGATGAAAAACCTTTTTGGCCAACCATGTGTGTTCTTGTAAGATCTTCCTTCAAGCTGTTAGGATTTCATGAAGGAACCCACTCTGATACCAATTAAAGAACATAAGCTTATACTAAGAGAGGGGGTGAATAGTATAAGATAAAACTTTGCACTTTTCAATCCAAATGATAACAACAATAATATTAATTCAATAATGAAACAATGCATAAATCATCACACATATGAGAGACACATATTTTACATGGAAACACCATTTAGGATAAACCATGGAAAAATATTACTTATATAATTTTCAACAAATTTAATGGGCACCAACCCATAGGAGACACCAGTACCCTATACAAGTTCATGGACACCAATCCATAGGAGACACCAATACCCTATATAATTTTATTGAGACCAATTCACAAGATACACCAATCCTCTCTCAATTTTGTAGATACCAATCCATAGGAGACATCAATTCCCTCTCAAGTTTATGGACACCAATCCATATGAGACACAAATCCCATCAAGTTCATGGACATAATCCATAGGAGACACCAATCCCCTATCAACTTCATGGACACCAATTTATAGGAGACACCAATACCCTCTCAAGTTTATGGATACTAATCCATAGGAGATACCAATCTCCTCTCTCAAGTCTGGTTAAAAGTATATTCACGTATATCCTCAAATATTGCTCATAAACCTGCTCACAAACATTGCTTAAATCTATTCCAAAACCTGCTCAAAAAACCTACTCAAATAAACTCCAAAACCTGTTCAAAAAACCTGCTCAAATATGTTCCAAAAACTACTCATGAAACCTGCTAAAATATGCTCTAAAACCTACTCATAAAACCTACTCAAATCCATTCCAAAACCTTCTCACAAAACCTACTTAAATCTACTCCAAAACCTACTCACAAAACCTAGTTAAATCTACTCACAAACACTACTCTAATATTCTCCAAAACCTTCTCATAGTCTATGCTCAAATCTGCTCACAAACACTACTCAAATATGTTCCAAACCTGTTCACAAAACCTACTCAAATATACTCACAAAACCTAATCAAATCTATTCCAAAACCTGCGCACAAAACCTACTCACAAAACTTGCTCAAATCTACTCTAGAACCTACTTAAATCTATTCCAAAACCTGCTCACAAAACCTCTTCAAATTTTCTGCAAAACCTGCTCATAGTCTATGGTCAAATTTGCTCACAAAAACTGCTCATCTATTCCCAAATATAGTCATACAAATATGATATGTAATTTTTTTTTCTTCAACTATTATCAATACATACATATTTTATCCAAAAATATTCAATAACATATGGAGAATGATATGCACTAATGTAGTAAGCTTCAAATGACCAATATGTTCTTCAGATTCATTAAGCCTTTCACTTCCACATATCTCACATTTATTACATTTTAAAGGTAGCTCAAATCTAGCATAAGATAACTTACTTGTGTGTTGACTTGGATATGTTAATACCTTGCTCTTATTCTACTACCATGTGCACCTTTCCTTCTTCATTAAATGGTTGAATTGTTATTCCTCGTTAATTGAATTCTTGCGTAAATATGTGTACTTGTGTAGCACCCTAAAATTGGTGCAGTAAAATTACAATAATTACATTC
The DNA here is from genome assembly GCA_028583015.1 of Wollemia nobilis. Taxonomy (NCBI): domain Eukaryota; kingdom Viridiplantae; phylum Streptophyta; class Pinopsida; order Araucariales; family Araucariaceae; genus Wollemia; species Wollemia nobilis. Next base: position 126,903 of record JAQPPZ010002604.1, read on the forward strand.
ACCTTAGTAAATAATTTAAAATTCAAATTTAACCTCCCAAACCGCCCGTTAACCATCGAGAAATCCGTTTCCCCCTTTTTCGTGCCATTTTTAGAGGTTGTTTTGACCGTTTGACGATATCATCGCCGATCAGACGATATCGCCCCAGATTTGACGATTTCGTCTGGACTAGGACGTCCAGACGATCTTGTCGCAAAACTAATTTTGCAAAGTTAGCTTATGTTCCAACGGGTCTCCAATCCAGGCAGAAGCGTGTCTGCATCGTTGGGACCCTCCCCCGTTGGAGATCTCCCCAAATTGGGATGATCTCCAACCTCCTAACTACTCCCCTAAGCCTATTTAATCCTAAGCTATCCCTTTAGCACCCCCTTGGTTGAAATTCTCTGCAAGTTAACTCCATTTACGTTAAATCATCCCTATTCTTCATTTGCACTAGTTCCATATCAATTTTGTTGCAGGTACATCACTGTTTTTCAGTCGAAGCCAGCACACATCGTCGTCGACGAACTTGTTCAGATCGAAGGTGAACCTGGTGAATTCGAGACGATTTCGTACTGATGCGAGACGATCTCGACTGCAATCCATATTGAGGCAATCAGTGCCTGAAGTTTGCACTTCTCAACCTTGTTTTTGTTGTTTTATTCTGCAAATTAGATAATTTATTCAGTGTTTACGTTATTTTGCATTTGGAGTTCACCCATTTAGATTAAGTGCATAATTAAATCCTAATTATCATCTAATTAGCACGATTCATTTCTGTCTCTGTGTTTAAGTTTCGGTTTGATAACATTGCTTGCCATTTTATATCATTTCCCTTTGTTAGCACTGTAGTATTTTTTGTATTTTGCATCTATTTTCGGTTTTGCAGGTCTCTGACGAATTCGTCAGATCTCAGACGATCTTGTTTGATTGCAGACGATTCTGTCAAATTTCAGATGATCCAGACTACTTCAACATCAGAATCTTCTTCAGACATCCGGATCAGGTATTCCTCATTTGCATTCTATAATCTCTCTATTTTCTGTCTTTAAATTTGTTTTCTGTATTCATGGAATTTGCATTTTCATGTAGATTAATCTAGATTCATTTGGCCAAACCTAGGATATGAATGCTTAAGGTTAAAAATGAACACATTTAAACACATTCCAAAACCTAGGCGTGGAAGCTGCCGTTAAATGTTTCCTGGTGAACCCACCATCCGTCAAAAAATCATCAAAATACACCTCCCTTGAGAGGCGGGACCTTCGCAAAGTCCTCTCAGTCCAAGGTACCGCGCCATCCTTTTCCCTTCCTCCTTTCGGGCACGGATCCTATAGCCTGAAGGTAAGGATGCAAAAAATTTGGAGCGATACATTTTGGTGAACCCGACGTGAATGCATTGTAAACCTTTTGAAAACAAAAACAAAAATATATATATGTATACAAGAAAAACAAAAACAAAATCATCATTTCATGTTTTAGATTCAATTCTAAATAGTAGATGCTAAATATTACTTTTAGAAGCACTAAACAAACCATGAGTTTTTACTCAAATCAATATGAGCCCATTAGTAATGTTGGAAGAATTCAGCCAAATACATTTGTTGATTATGATCAACCTTATCCCTATTCAACATCACCTCCATCACACTTCTCTCATTTTTCATCCTTACCCCAACAAGACAATCCCTTTGCCAATCCTCTTCATAATGATATTATCTATTCTCCCATATATCCATATTATGTCTATCAATCCACATATAATCCTCCACCACCTTTTCAATACTCTTCTTTCAATACAACACATCCATTTCAACAAGAAAATACTTATTCTTCCAATTCTACCATGCACTCACCTCCTACATCGCAATCTTCCTATCATCATTCTACCCATAACAAAGAAAGTAGAGGTGAGAAACCATTAGGCCCTTTTATGATGAAATTCCTAAAGCATTTATCAAAAACCTCTCAAAAACCTTCATCACGTACATTTACAAAGCTCAATCAACCAACGGATATAATTCTCAAGTATTTACTTGACACAAATAGGATTGAACTCCCTTCCGTAAGACAACCTGACACCACAACAGATTGGTTTAAACCTGAGCTACATTGTGAATATCATAGAGTAGATGGACATATGACACAAAATTGTAAAGATTTAAGATGTGCAATTCAAGATTTGATTGATAAGGGTCTTTTTAATATAAAGGAATTACAATCTACAACTGATGATAAACCTCCAGTAAACAATCAAACTCCTACACAACAAATACCAATAATCAATCAAGACATGGAGATCTCCCAAGAACTCCTATTCAATTATCAACAACAAAAAACCAATCAAATATTGCATGTTAATGTGTCCCATCATGATGATATTATTAATATTGTAACAAAAACTACAAATGAGCAACCTCAAGTTCAATCAACTCAATCAGATATTCAAGATATGGATTGCTCATTTGACCAACCTTCAAAACTATATTTGACTCTAGAGAATGATCCAAAATGGAATGTAAGCATAGAAAGCTCATCTTTAGAATCAAAATCTCAATCTGAAATCCACTTTGATAACCAACAACAAGTGATTAATCCTCAAGCAAAGATATCCCTTTTAGAAGTATTACAAATTTATCACAAGGAAATTTTGTTCAAAATACCTAGCCAACAATTTGTTCCTCATCATATTTTCTCTAAGAACATAATTAATGGTATAAACCCTCTTGAGGTTAACCATATTTCATTCTATGATGAGGATATTCCTTCCTCTGCTCCACAAGAAGACTCCTATCTGTACATTACAGGATCTAGTAAAGAAACACATGTTAAAACTATCATGGTAGATAATGGCTCCTCTCTTAATTTATGCACTTATCAATTATTCCAAAAACTCAAAACAAAGGAAGAAGATCTTAATGAATCAAATGTTATTATAAAATATTTTAACAATGAAATTCAAGAAGCTCAAGGTACTATAATTCTTCCCCTTAATATTGGATCCAAGATCCTAGATATTTTATTCTATGTAGGATATTGCCCTTCACCTTACAACCTACTTCTCCGAAGTCCTTGGATTCATACGATGAGGGTTTTCCCTTCCACTCTTCACCAATGTTTGAAGTTTGAAATTGCAAATAAAATTGTTACCATACATGGTGACCCAACACCATTTGAAGAATATTTAACGGTTGAAACATCAAGTTCTATACATTCTCTATTGTCACAATTCTCTTCTATTCATCACTTTTCTTCATCCATATATGATCATCCTTGTTTACCAAATAACACCCATGCATATATTTCATCTTATCAAGACTTGGAATATAGTGATAAGAATGAAGAACTTTCTTATACTTCTTACATTTTATTTTGTAACATGATCAATTTTCCACATATAAAAGTCAAATCTTTTGCTACATTATTCTACATTATAACAAAGCTTTTGTTATCACTACCTTTTATTCATCACCTTCTATTCTTACCTTCACCTCAACCAGATTATCCTTCAAAACCTCCTTTGATTTTGAAGCAACCTTAGACATGCTATACTCAAATAACCTTGTATAGTGTATATAGATCATCTTGTATATACCACCAATTTCAATTCATAAATTAAAATCAAAATACAAAAAAAAATCAAAATCCTCAAAATCTTCAAAAAAAATACTAATGCAACTAAGGACCTTAAAGGTAAATTTGAGCCCAACCGGCGGGACAACATATTATTGCTAAATTTGAAGGGCATATAAATTATCACCTAGATGGTAAAGAACTTAAAGAACCCATGAATATTTTGCATCTTAAACGTTACTATGCATAAATTTGGTCATTTCATCCATGTATATATTTGTTCAAAACCTCTATCTTGTATTTCTTTCAAATTTATAAAAATCCAAAAACATCAAAAACATTCATAATCATCCAAAATCTTCAAAACTATCTATTGCATTTATTTAAAGCACTTGTTAAGTTCTTTTTGCTCAAAAACAAAAATCAAAATGATGATAAAAATATAATAACAGCTATATGCTTGACTCTTTCGAAACCAAAACAAAATAAAGAAGAAAGAGAGAGTCAATATTCTCAAAACTTTCTCAAAAAAAAAAATCATTTATATATATTTTCTTACAATCATTGCAGTTGTATGTTTCAAATTATTTTGGGATAAATTAGCATTTATTTGGAATCCCTCACTTGCACACTCATAACAATAAATATCTTGATGTTATCTGGCATGATTACTAATCTCTCTTATATCAAAGTTCACAAAATTCAATTAAATAAAGTTTGAGCATAGAGAATTGATCTTGTTATTTACTTAAACCAAGCACATCTTTTCACAATAAAATGATTATATTTGTAATTTCCATGTTTTGCTACATAGTAGAACTGATTTCTTGAGCGAAAAGTTTCCCCTACTATCCTATCATGCACATGGTCTAGAATCTTTGAGAATTGGCAAAAGGACAAGCTCACCCCTACCCAAAATAAAAATCCCTTGCTCTACAGCTAATCCGAGCAAGTATCCCTAGCACAAAAAAAAAAAAAAAAAAGTTCAAGAAAGAAAAAAGAGAAAAGAAAAATGTTATTTTATTCCAGCAATATTTCAAGCACTATCTCAAAAATCAAGCAAAAGAAAAATACAAAATTCAAAAGAAAAACAAGAGAAAAGCAAAAGCAAGAAAGCAATAAAATCCCTTCCCTACCCTTTGAAAAGAAAAGAAGGGTTGATGAGCTTGAATCCCTGGAATTCTCAATTATTCGAAAACTGTGAGGTAAGCCCCATAACAAGTGGTTTGTGCCCAACTCTGCTTGGCCTTGGGTAACTCCTAGCGTGGTGATATGTACTGTCACATTAGCGACCTTCTTTTGTACGGACCTATGTCTGCTTATGGATTAGCTAGCTCTTGATAATCCGACCTACATAGTAGTCTAGTATGGTTATATGCATCTACATCATGGTTAATGAACACTTATTTGGTTTCTTCAAATCACTTGTATTATATTATCTTGCTCAAAAGCTGGTACATGAACAATGCAATTGCACACACATTTGTATTTGAGAGATTTTGTGTATCATTATGATAAATCAAGATCGAAAATGAATTCACATATGCACATGGGATTCCTTATAAATCTAACTTTTGTCTTCAAAATAATTTGAAATATTATTTTTGCAACTTGTTTGGAATAAATCAAGTACAATTGTTTACCATAAAGACAACTATATAATAGAAAAATCAAAAATTTCTTTCAAAATATACAATCAAAACATATATATCTGGTTGACTTTCGTGACGATGGTATAGTTTCAAAACCAAAATTGGAATTTTATGCCTAGCGCAAGTCCTCATTTTCATATTTTCTATTCATCAAAAATCAACCATGCAATAAAACTATCTTTTTTGGATTTTCGCGATGATGGTATAAGTCTATACCTACATATTCTATGCCTAGCGCAAACCATTCTAACAATTTTTATTCCCCATTTATTAAAAATCATGAAAACCATATGACTTAATTCATTACGTTACACAAATTATGCTTTTCAAAAGCAAACACATTTTCATTATTTCATGTCATTATGTCAACCTTTAATTTTGTAATGATGGTATAATTCCTAACGAATTATCCAAAAATTTTATCACACTTAGGAATTTATGCCTAGCAAAAATCATTTGAACATTATTTCATGCATACTATTTTCATGAAAATCTGCAAAACAAACCATCATCATCATCATCATTTGCACTATTGCACCAAAGTCTTAAGACAACCTCTTAAGCACTCTTTTACTTTTAACAATATTTCTATCCTGGGATTAGCTTGATGACCGAGTGAGCAGCGACTCCATGAAATGGTCTATAATAGCGACAATGTCCTTTGAAATTATTGTTAGAAGTCTCTTTTTATCTTTTACCACATTTCATCACAAACAACCAATTTGTCACATCAGATTATTTCATTCAAAATATCACAGCATGACATCAAAATTATAATATTTCCAACGACATAATTACATCCAATTATTAAATCAATCAATCAAACATAAAAGCATCATAAGCATCACATAATACAAGTCATATGATCAAAACTATATATCATATATATATCAACAACATATATACATCATCAAAACTGGATTGGTATGCCACAATCTGTACCTCGGCATACTCAATCCTCTATAAAAATAATAATACAACAATGTCAGTCTATACAATGTCAGTGCAGCCCTCTAGCCTCGAGAGCCCCTCGAGCTCTCTGCCTCATCTCCTCCCCCACCCTGAGGTGGACGAGGTGGCCCCATCGCAGTCTGTGTAGTCCTCGTCCTCGATCGGGACGTGGTCCTCGATGACCCGATCTTGATCGGATCTGCGATGTTAGCTGGCAGGGGTAGTCTATCCACCTCTGGCACCAGCTGGAAGTATAGTGTCTGATAAAATGTCAGCTGGGCAATAGCCCGTGTCAACTCCCCAGAGCTCGCCCCTCTGCCCCATGCCCTGAGGCATGCAATCTCATCCCGTAGCTGTGACACCTCAGCCCGGTGGCGTGCAGCCTCATCCTGTAGCATCTGCACCTGAGCCTGGAGACGATCTCTCTCCGCCCGGAGAGTAGCCATCTCGCTACTCTCTCCTATGTCGACACCCTTGCCCTTATCGGGCGATGGTGGCCTCTGTGGAGATGGGGGTCTCGCCTCCCTCCTCTCCCTCTCTCTCTATCGTGGCCGCTCCTATGCCTGTGGCCTCCTCACCTCTCTCTCACCATGACCCTGGGCTGCCTCCATCGCTGCCTGGCACCGCCTCCCTATCCAATGCACAACCGCGTGGATCGGACCTTGTGCCCTCATCATCCGAGGAGGGCGGATGCCTGCGTACCAGGCATCATAGCCATCGGCTACTCCTGCATCGTCCCCATCCACTGGCTGGATGGGGGCATCATCCGTGTCCTGGCTCTAGAACCGCTGCATGTCAGGAGCCCCGCTAACTGTAGTGTTATCCCGGACAGTCCGAGAAAACTCGTAGTCCCTCAGAGATGGGATCCCCTGCTGCAGACCGAACTGTCGCAACACTCGGTCATACCTGTGGAGCTCCACCTCTCCCCTCTCCATCCTCAGCCAACAAACTTGCCTAACGTGAGCCAACTCCTGTCTATCCTCTGCCCACCCTGGATGCTCCCTCCATGGCCTCCAGGTGATCTGGTTTGGGACTAAGTCATCTAGTAGCCTCCGGGACATCGGCAGATCTATCCGTCGTTGTGCCCCTCTCCGGAGCCACCAGTAGAAGACTCGGGGCCTCTCCCTATCAACCCCTATCAGAGGAAGCCCTACCGGCCTTCGCACCGCAATGTGCTCCCAGCACCAAACCTGTAGTAGCGATGTCATAACAAGACATCGGTCGCCCTTGTACACGACCCCATACAGGATCCTGTACAATCGGCATAAAACAAAACTGCCCCAAGCAAACCTGTAGCCATGGTCTCTCATGTCGTAGACCACATCCGTGAGCATCCATGGCACCCTACACCCGCTCTGGTGGCACAACAGAAGTCCACCAACTACTCCAGCTAGAACCCGTGTGAGTGTAGATGCCCCAGGCATCTGGCATAGTGCCTCGATATTAACTTTGCCCTTCTCCAGGGCGAAGCTCGGGTCACCGCACAGTCGTCCCATAGCGCGGCCCTGATTGGCCATAGGAGTAATGAGCCGTCCTTGTATGGGGATTCTCAGAATCCTCCATACATCCTCCAAAGTGGGAGTCATCTCCCCTGTAGGTAGCCGAAAACATGAAGACCCCGGATACCACCTCTCTGCTAGGGCCGTCAGTAGCCCCATATCTGTAGATACCTGTGGCATTTCTGCCACATGCAGTAAGCCGGCCTGTGCCAGCTGATCCCGCTCTGCCTATGTGAGAGCGGCCAAGTCATCTCTCAACCCTCCGTACTTCCATTCCCTACTCTTTAGTAATCCTCTCTGCAAACATAAACAACAAAACAACAAACAATCATTAATAACAATTCAAGTAAATAATAATGCAAGTTAAAAATTCAATTTTATGCAATTGATGATATCGCCCACTATTGGACGATATCGTCCCAAATTTGAGCATAATCGTCTCCGATTTTGCAGTTCGAAATCGTCCCTAATTTGACGAAATCGTCCCCCTTTCGACGATTTCGCCCTCGGGAAAAATTGCCGAAATTGAGACGATTTCGTCGAAATCGGGACGATTTCGTCCCGATGACGTCGACGGCCCAAAAACGGCCGCGATGCTCAAAAATCATCTAAAAATTACCTACAAAGCATGTAAAGTTAAATTAAAGCATCCTAGATAAGTCTAGACTCTTACCCGTAGACCGTGTCGGACCTCTGTCGATCTGTGCGTCGTCTCCACCATTTTTTGCTTTAGAGCTCCAAAAACCAGAAAATGAACAGTAAAAATGAATTAGGGTTTTACCCTATTTTTCTTAATTTTATTCAAAAATAATTTTTTGCTTTTCTACGTTTTTACCTCAAACGTTCGATTTGGGTAAAAACACGGAGGGGGCACCATAGTAAGTTGTCGTACGATTCGACCAAGAATCGTCGCCTAAAAATGGGAATAATTTTTTGCTTTCTCGTAGATCGAGAAGAACTCATCTTTAACGCATTTTCTTCGAAAAATTCGCTAAAGAGGGGGAAAAATGTAGCACCCTAAAATTGGCATAGTAAAATTACAATAATTACATTCACCTTAGTAAATAATTTAAAATTCAAATTTAACCTCCCAAACCGCCCGTTAACCGTCGAGAAATCCGTTTCCCCCTTTTTCGTGCCATTTTTAGAGGTTGTTTTGACCATTTGACGATATCGTCGTCGATCAGACGATATCGCCCCAGATTTGACGATTTCGTCTAGACTAGGACGTCCAGACGATCTTGTCGCAAAACTGATTTTGCAAAGTTAGCTTATGTTCCAACGGGTCTCCAATCCGGGCAGAAGCATGTCTGCGCCATTGGGACCCTCCCCCATTGGAGATCTCCCAAATTGGGATGATCTCCAACCTCCTAACTACTCCCCTAAGCCTATTTAATCCTAAGCTATCCCTTTAGCACCCCCTGGTTGAAATTCTCTGCAAGTTAACTCCATTTACGTTAAATCATCCCTATTCTTCATTTGCACTAGTTCCATATCAATTTTGTTGTAGGTACATCACTGTTTTTCAGTCGGAGCCAGCACACATCGTCGTCGACGAACCTGTTCAGATCGGAGGTGAACCTGGAAAATTCGAGACGATTTCGTACTGATGCGAGATGATCTCGACTGCAATCCATATTGAGGCAATCAGTGCCTGAAGTTTGCACTTCTCAACCTTGTTTCTGTTGTTTTATTCTGCAAATTAGATAATTTATTTAGTGTTTACGTTATTTTGCATTTGGAGTTCACCCATTTAGATTAAGTGCATAATTAAATCCTAATTATCATCTAATTAGCACGATTCATTTTTGTCTCTGTGTTTAAGTTTCAGTTTGATAACATTGCTGCCATTTTATATCATTTCCCTCTGTTAGCACTGTAGTATTTTTTGTATTTTGCATCTATTTTCGGTTTTGCAGGTCTCTGACGAATTCGTCTGACGAATTCATCAGATCTCAGATGATCTTGTCTGATTGCAGATGATTCTGTCAAATTTTAGACGATCCAGACTGCTTCAACATTAGAATCTTCTTCAGACATCCGGATCAGGTATTCCTCATTTGCATTTTGTAATCTCTCTATTTTTTGTCTTTAAATTTGTTTTTTGTATTCATGGAATTTGCATTTTCATGTAGATTAATCTAGATTCATTCGGCCAAACCTAGGATATGAATGCTTAAGGTTAAAAACGAACACATTTAAACACATTCCAAAACCTAGGCGTGGAAGCTGCCGTTAAATGTTTCCTGGTGAACCCACCATCCATCGAAAAATCATCAAAATACACCTCCCTTGAGAGGCGGGACCTTCGCAAAGTCCTCTCAGTCCAAGGTACCGCGCCATCCTTTTCCATTCCTCCTTCCGGGCACGGATCCTATAGCCTGAAGGTAAGGATGCAAAAAATTTGGAGCGATACAACTTGACACCTTGACTTGTTCCAAATATGTGCCCTCCAAATCTGCCTCAGTGATGATGATCTTCCTCTTGCATGTGCTTTTCAAATTTGGACAATAATTCTCTTTTTTTCTTCTTGATTTAAATATCAAATCAACCACTTTTAAACGCTTATAACTTCTTTCAAAACATACACAATAAAGCTTAAAAATAACTCCTTATATATCCCTTTTGAAATTTACAATATAAAGCTTTATTCTAACATCTTCTTTATATCTCTTTTTATGATTTGCAAAAATAGAACTTTATACTAAAAATATCTCCCTTGAAAAAATGAAATCACAACATTACACCTTATATCTCCCCTTTTATAATTTGCAAAAGTCAAATCACATCACTACACCTTATATTTCCCCTTTTATAATTTGCAAAAATCAAATCACAATAATATTTAATAAAAAAAAAATTAGAAATACCTTACATAGTCATGGATGGTATTTTATCCCTTGACCTATAGAAGTGCAACACCCTAACTTGGTCTAGTGACTAGTTGTGCTAACACAACACATGAAACCAAAATGTGCACAATAATATTTTATTCCTTCTCCACTTTGTTTTCAATTCTTCAACAAAATGACATCGAAGAGATTCAACCTCTTAACCTCCTACATAGCAGCTCTACATGCAAGCTAGGTAATAGATTGGACTACCCCATTGGATGGAACCAAAGGTGTAAAAATAATATTTAAATTATCGTAGCTCTGTCTTCAACACTTCATAAAAACAACGTTGAAGAGATTTGACCCCTTAACCTTGCAACACAATGCCCTAGTGTGAGCTGGCTATCAATTGATCTAACCAATCGGTTAATATAGAAGTGGCATGAACCAATGTTTAAAGTTTTCTTTCCACTATGATGCTACCAAAACTTGTGCTCCTCTCCTCCCTCCTTTTTCTCACTATTGTTATCCACTCGATCGATCTTCTTCGAATTGCTTAGCATTATTCAAAGTGAACTTAGGAGCTCATATTTATATGCTTCTTCATGCACACCCAATGAAGTCAGTCCAACATTTTTTTAATATTTGAATTTTTAACCTTTTGCATGGTTGGCCCATAATATTTAATTTCTTTTTGCATGGTGCTCTTAAGGAGGTCACCCATCATTTGAATTTTAAAATATTTAAATATTTAAAATTTTACACTATATTTAAATCCTTTGATTTAAATATAAACCTCCTTATTTAATATTTAAATATTAAATCATATAAGATCACTTTTTCTTTGACAACATTAAATCATCTTTGAAGATATATGCCTTGCACTTCAATTATAACTCATCATTTCAACCTTGAAGATATTTCTGCCTTTGACATCAACATTTCATCCTTGAAGATATTTCTACCTTTGATATCAATTACAACTCAATATTTCCAACAAAACTAGTAGCTAAACCAGTAGCATAAGATAACATAGGAATACATATTAGTTAGAAACAGCCTAAACAAAAGGGTCCAAACATTAGCAGAGAAGGCTTGTATCGCTCCAAATTTTTCACACCCTTACCTTCAGGCTATAGGATCCGTGCCCGAAAGGGGGATGTGAAAAGGATGGCGTGGTACCTCGGACTGAGAGGCCTTGCGAAGGTCCCACCTCTCGAGGGAGGTGTATTATGGTGATTTTTCGACGGATGGTGGGTTCACCAGGAAACATTTAATGGCAGTTTCCATGCCTAGGTTGGGAATGTGTTTGATGTGTTCAGTTTTATCCTTAAACATTCAAGTCCTAGGTTTGGCCAAATGAATCTAAATTACTCTATATGAAAATGCAGATTTAATGAATATAGAAAAGCAGATTAGGACAAAAAATAGAGAAATTAAGCAATATTAAAAAATCATACCTGATCCGGATGTCTGATGAAGATTTTGATTTTTGAAGTAGTCAGGATCGCCTCTAATTTGATAGGATCGTCTGCTATCAGACAAGATCGTCTGAGATCTGACGAATTCGTCAGGCGAATTTGTCAAAGACCTGCAAACAGAGAAATAGGTAGAAAACACAGAAAATACAACAATGCTAACATAGGGAAATAATGTAAAATGACAATAACAATATCAAACTAAGAATTATAAACATAAACATGAATGTATTATACCGATTTAATAACAATTATGACTTAATTATGCATTTGATCTAGATGGGTGAACTCCAAAATGCAGAATAGCATAAAATAATGAATAAGCTAGCTAATTGTAGAATAAAACAACAGAAAAAGAGATGAAGAAATGCAAACTTTGGGCACTGATTGGCTCAATGTTGACTACAGTCGAAATCGTCTCGCATTGGTACAAAATCGTCTTTGATTCAACAGGATCGCCTCCGATCTGAATAAGATCATCTGCGACGATGTAAGCTTGCTCCGACTGAAAAATACTAAGGTACCTGCAACAAAATTTGTATAGAACTAATGCAAATAGCAATTTAGGATGTCTTAATGTGTGTGAAGTCAAATTATAGGAATTATTAGCTAGGGGGATGCTAAGGGGAGGGATTAGGATTAAATAAGCTTAGGAGGGAGGTTAGGAGGTTGGAGATCATCCCTATTTGGGAGATCTCCAACAGGGAAGGGTCTCTAACGGTGTAGACACGCTTTTGCTCGGATTAGAGATGCTGTTGGAATAGAGTCCAACTATAAAAAATTAGTTTTGGGATAAGATCGTCTGGATGTCCTAGCCTAGATGAAATCGTCCGATCTGAGGCGATATCGTCTGATCGGCGACGATATCGTCAAACGGTCAAAACAAACTCTAAAAATGGCATAAGAAACGAGGAAACAGATTAAGCGACGGTTTGGGAGTAGTTTTGGAGGTTAAAATTTGAATTTGAATATTTACTTATAGTAATTGTAATTATTAAGTTTTTACTGCGCCAATTTTAGGGTGCTACATTTTGCCCCCTCTTTAGCGAATTTTTTGAAGAAAATGCATTAAATATGAGTTCTTCTCGATCTACGAGAAAGCAAAAAATATTCCTAGTTTTAGGCAACGATTCTTGGTCGAATCGTACAACAGCTTACTATGGTGCCCCCTCCGTGTTTTTATCCAAATCGAACGTTTGAGGTAAAAACGCAAAAAAGCAAAATTTTTTAAAAAATTTTTAATTGTGTTTTGAATAAAATTAAGAAAAATAGGGTAAAACCCTAATTCATTTTTACTGTTCATTTTTCTGGTTTTTTAGAGCTCTGCAAGCAAAATGGTGGAGACAGCGCATAGATCGACAGAGGTCCGATGCGGGCTACGGGTAAGAGTCTAAACTTAGCTTAGAATGGTTTAAGTTGAATTTACATGCTTTTTAGGTGAATTTGGATCAATTTTTGAGCATCGCGGCCGTTTTTGGGCCGTTGACGTCGTCGGGACGAAATCATCCCGATTTCGACAAAATCGTCTCAAGTTCACCAATTTCGTCTAGGGACGAAATCAGCGAAAGGGGGACAATTTCGTTAAATTAGGGATGATTTCGGCTTGCAAAATCGAAGACAATTGTGCTCAAATTTGGGACGATATCATCCAATAGTGGGCGATATCATCATTTGTATAAAATTGAACTAATTTTACTTGCATTATTAATTACTTGAGTTGTTATTAATGATTTTTATTGGCTTGTTTTTTATGTTGCAGAGAGGTTTACTAAAGAGCAGAGAATGGAAATACGGGGGGTTGAAAGATGACTTGGCCGCTCTATCATAGGCAGAGCGAGATCAGCTGGCTCAGGTCGGCTTACAACATGTGGCAGAAATGTCACAAGTTTCTACAGACATGGGGCTATTGATAGCCCTCGCAGAGAGGTGGTATCCGGGTTCTTCTTATTTTTGGTTACCCACAGGGGAGATGACTCCCACATTAGAGGATGTATAGAGGATTCTGAGAATCCCCATACAAGGATGGTTGATCACTCCTGCGGCCAATCAGGCCCATGCTATGATGCGGTTGTGTGGTGACTCGAGCTTTGCCCTGGAGAAGGGCAGAGTGAACATCGAAGTGCTATGTTAGATGCCTGGGGCATCCAAACTCACACAGGTTTTGGCCAAAGTGGTCGATGGACTTTTGCTGTGCCACTAGAGTGGGTGTAGGGTACCATGGGTGCTAGCATATGTGATCTATGACATGCAGGACTATGGTTACAGATTCTCTTGGGGCAGTTTTGTTCTATGTTGGCTGTACAGTATCCTGCACGGGGTTGTGTACAAGGGCGACCGATGTCTAGTTATGACATCGCTCCTATAGGTTTGGTGCTGGGAGCACATTGTAGTGCAGAGGCTGATAGGGCTTCCTTTGATAGGGATTGATGGGGAGAGGCCACGAGTTTTCTACTGGTGGCTCTGAAGAGGGGCACAGTGGTGGATTGATCTGTCAATGTCCCGGACACTACTGGATGACCTTGTCCTGAACTAGATCACCTAGAGGCCTTGGAGGGACCATCCAGGGTGGGCTAAGGATGGACAGAAGCTGGCTCACATCAGGCAAGTTTGCTAGCTAAGGATGGAGAGAGGAGAGTTGGAGCTCCACCGATACAATCGAGTTTTGTGACAGTTCGGTCTACAGCAAGGGATCCCATCTCTCATGGATTACGAGTTTTCCCGGACTGTCCGAGATAACACTACAATCAGCGAGGCTCTAGATATGCAACGCTTCTGGAGTCAAGACGTAGATGATGCCCCCATTTAGCCAGTGGATGGGGACAACGTTGGGGTAGCTGACGGCTATGATGCTTGGTACGCAGGCATCCACCCTCCTCGAATGACGAGGGCTCAGGGTTCGATTCACACAATTGTGCATCGGATAAGGAGGCAACGCTAGGCAGCTATTAAGGCAGCCCAGGGTCACGATGGGAGAGAGCAAAGGAGGCCACAGGCGTAGGAGAGGCCATGAAAATGAGAGAAGAGGGAGGAGAGACCCCCTTCTCCATAGAGAGAGAGGCCACCATCACTCGACAAGGGCAAGGGTGTTGACATTGGGGAGAGTAGCAAGACAGCGACTCTCCAAGCGGAGACAGTCTGTCTCCAAGCATAGGTGCAGACCCTATAGGAGGAGGTTGCACGACACCGAGCTAAGGTTACATAGCTTAGAGATGAGATTGCACACCTTAGAGCATGGGGTGGAGGGGCGAGCATGCGGGAGCTAGCATGGGCTATTGCCTAGATCACTTTCTATAAGACATTATACTACCAAATAGTGCCAGAGGAGGAGAGATTACCACTATCGTCTAACATCACAGATCTGATCTGGATCAGGTCGTCGAGGACTTCATCCCGATCGATGACTAGGACTCGTAGTACTACTCATACTACGATCGGGCCACCTTGTCCACCTCAGGGTAGGGGAGGAGATGAGACTGAGAGCTCGAGGGGTTCTCGAGGCTAGCTACTACAAATTATGTTGTACATTTTTTATTATTTTTGATAGAGGATTGAGTATGCCGAGGTACAGATTGTGGCATACCAATCCAGTTTTGAGATGATGTATATATTGTTGATATATATATGAGATGAGATATTTTTTGATCATATGACTTATGTCTTATGTATTTTTATGATGCTTTAATGTTTTGATTGATTGATTTGATGATTCATGTAATTACGTCATTGGAAATATTATGGTTTAAATGTCATTCTGTAAGATTTTAAATGAAATAATCTGATGTAAAAAATTGGTTGTTTGTGATGTAATGCGATAAAAGATAAAAAATGACTTCTAACAATAATTTCAAAGGACATTGTCTCTAATATAGACCATTTCATGGAGTCGCAACTCACTCGGTTGTCAAGCTAATCCCAGTATAGAAATATTGTTAAAAAGTAAAAAAGTGCTTAAGAGACTGTCTTAAGACTTTGGTGTAATGCTGCAAACGATGATGATGATTTGTTTTTAGATTTTCATAAAAATAGTATGCATGAAATAATGTTAAAATGATTTTTTCTAGGCATAAATTCCTAAGTGTGATAAAATTTTTGGATAATTCCTTAGGAATTATACCATCATTGCAAAATTAAAGGTTGACATAATGACCTGAAATAATGATAATGTGCATGCTTGTTTGTAAAGCATAATTGTGTAACATAATGATTTAAGTCATATGGTTTTCATGATTTTTAAATAAATGGGGAGTAAAAATTGTTACAATGGTTTGCACTAGGCATAGAATATGTAGGTATAGACTTATACCATCATCGCGAAATCCAAAAGAGATATTTTTATTGCATGGTTGATTTTTAATAAACAGAAAATATGAAGATGAGGACTTGCACTAGGCATAAAATTCCAATTTTGATTTTGGAACTATACCATCGTCACAAAAGTCGACAATAGATATATATATGTTTTGATTGTATGGTTTTGAAAGAAATTTTGATCTTTTTCTATTATGTTTGTAGTTGTCTAAACAACTGTACTTGAAAGAAGAAAATGAATTATTCCAAACAATTTGCAAAAAATATTTCAAAGTATCTTATAGAAAAAAGTTATATTTATAAGGAATCCCATGTGCATATGTGAATTCATTTCCAATCTTGATTTATCATAATGATACACAAAATCTCTCAAATATAAAATGTGTGTTCAATTGCTATGTTTGTTTACCAGTTTGAGCAAGATACTATGATACAAGTGATTTGAATGAACCAAATAAGTGTTCATTAACCATGATGTAGATGCATATAACCATACTATACTACTATGTAAGTCGGATTATCAAGAGTTAGCTAATCCATAAGCAGACATAGGTCTGTACAAAAGAAGGTCGCTAATGTGACAGACATATTGCCACGTTAGGATTTACCCAAGGCCAAGTAGGTTGGGCACAAACTACCTGTTATGGGGCTTACCTCACAGTTTTTGAATAATTGAGAATTCTAGGGATTCAAGCTCATCAACCCTTCTTTTCTTTTCAAAGGGTAGGGAAAGGAGATTTTATTGCTTTCTTTTGCTTTCTTTTTGAGATAATGCTTGAAACATTACTGTAATGATATAAAATAACATTTTTCTTTTTCTCTTTTTCTTGAACTTTTCTTTTTTTCCTATGCTAGGGATACTTGCTCGGATTAGCTGTAGTGCAAGGGATTTTTATTCTAGGTAGGGGTGAGCTTGTCCTTTTGCCAATTCTCAAATATTCTAGACCATGTGCATGATAGGATAGCAAGGGAAACTTTTCGCTCAAGAAACCACTTCTACTATGTAGCAAAGCATGGAAATTACAAATATAATCATTTTATTGTGAAAAGATGTGCTTGGTTTAAGTAAATAACAAGATCAATTCTCTATGCTCAAACTTTATTTAATTGAAATTTGTGAACTTTGATATAAGAGAGATTAGTAATCATGCCAGATAAAATCAAGATATTTATTTTTGTGAGTGTGAAAGTGAGGGATTCCAAATAAATGCTAATTTATCCAAAATAATTTGAAACATATAACTGCAACATTTGTAAGAATATATAGATATAGATACTTTTTGAGAATTTTTGAGAACATTGACTCTCTCTTTCTTCTGTATGTTGTTTTGGTTTTGAAAGAGTCAAGAATATTGCTATTTTGTTTTTTTTTATTATTATATTTTTGTTTTTGAAAGAATTAACAAGTGCCATAAATAAATACAACAAATAGTTTTTGAATATTTTGATGATTATGAATGTTTTTGGTGTTTTTTGAATTTATAAATTGAAAGAAATACAAGATAGTGATTTTGAAATATTTTAAACAAATATATACAAGGATGAAATGACCAAATTTATACATAGTAACGTTTAAGATGCAAAATATTCATGGGTTCTTTAAGTTCTTTACCATCTAAGGTAGATAATTTGTATGCTCCCGATTCAAATTTAGCAGTGATAATGTATGGTCCAAGCCAGTTGGGCTCAAATTTACCTTTAAGGTCCTTAGTTGCATTAGTATTTTTTTTTATTTTCTTTTAAAACAAGGTCACCGATCTCAAAGGATCGATGACGAACTTTTTTAGCATATGATCTTTTAAGCTTGTTTTGGTAGGCACGAAGATGCTCCAAAGCATCGATGCATTTTTCATCTAAGAGTTCCAGCTGACTGAGTCTACCAACTCGATATTCATCTCCTACTTCGGTATCTTGAAGTAGTAGAGCCAAAGAAGGAACTTCTAATTCAAAGGGAAAAACTGCTTCAGCACCATAAACCAAAAAAAAAGGTGAAGTTCCAGTGGGAGTTCAAACACTAGTTCAATAGGCCCACAAGGCTGGATATAATTGAATGTGCCAGTCACGGCCAGTTTTATTGACCAATATTTTGAGAATTTTTATTAAGGTTTTGTTAGATGCTTCTGCTTGACCATTAACCTAAGGATAATAAGGAGTGGACCAGCGATGTTGAATCATAGATTTTTGGCATAATTTTTTAACATCTTTATTTTTAAAACAAGTTCCATTATCAGAGATGAGATTTGCAGGAATTCTGAACCTAAAAATAATTTGATTAAAAATAAATTTAGAGACTTGTGTGCCAGTGCAGGAAGCTAAAGGCATAGCTTCAACCCACTTCATGAAATACTCGATGGTGGTTATGATGAATTTGTGTCCATCAGATGACACAGGATTGATTTTGCCAATAATGTCTAAGCCCCATTTGGAAAAGGGCCAAGGAGATGAAATAGCCTGCAGTTCTTGTGCAGGCACATGGACAAGGTCAGCACGTTTCTGGCATTTGTCGCAATGGCGCACATAATCATGTTCATCCTTTTCCATGGTAGGCCAAAAGTATCCTATCCTAAGGAGCTTTTTAGCAATGACACTACCACTGAAGTGTCCTCCACAAGATCCATCGTGGGCTTCACTCAAGGCTGATTTGGATTCTTCTAAATTCAAACATCTTAATAGGATACCTTCAAAAGATCTCCTATATAAAGTATTGCCAATTATTACAAATCGACTTGCTCATCTACATAATAACCGACGCTGGCTTTTATTAGAATTGACAGGGAAAGCCCCATTTTGGAGAAAATCAAATATATCCGTATACCAAGGTTCAAGAGTATTTTCATTGATTAGAAACACATCCAAAGGTTCTAAGCATGACTTATTTGAAGCGGGTTCCTGGATTCGACGAATAATTATAGTGGCATATTCGTCATCTAACTCCAAGGGTAGGAGAGATGTAGCTGTGGCCATAGCATCAGCTACACAATTGCTAGTTCAGGGAATAGCTTCCAAGGTAACTTGATCAAATAAAGACATTAATTATAAAACATAGGCTTTATATGGGTGCAATTTATCATCTTTGGTCTAATAAAATTCATTAATTTGGTTTATAACAAGTTGAGAATCACAAAAAACTAACAGATTTTTAATTTTTAGCGCCAAGGCAACTCGTAATCCAAGGATTAGAGCTTCATATTCAATAGTATTGTTGGTGCAAGAAAATGTTAATTTGAAGGACAGAGGAATGATGTGTTTTTGTGGGGATATTAAAATAATACCCGCACCAGCCCCACTCATGCATCGGGCTCCATCAAAGTATAAGGACCATTGTTCAATATGGTCCGCCTCTAATTGAAGGCATTCATCAGAAACTCAATGATGAGGGGATGGGTAGACTCTAAGGGTGTAACAGCTAATTGATCTGCTATGATTTGACCCTTAACAGACTTTTGTCCTATGAATGTGAGATCAAACTCGCATAGAGCAACAACCCACTTGGCTGTGTGACCCAATAAATAAGGTCGACTCATGAGATACCTTAAGGGATCGTATTTAGCAATGACATAATTTTTCTGACTAAGCATATAATGACGTAATTTTTGCATAGCAAACACGACTGCCAGACATAGTTTTTCTAATGTTGTATAGCGGGTTTCATAACTGACGAAGGTTTGGCTAATATAATAATTAGCACGTTCTCTCTTCACATCATCAAGCTGAGCTAACATAGCTCCTAAGGCAGAATCTAAAGCTGAAATATACAGGAGAAATGGGCGATCAGGTCTAGGCAATGAAAGCACGGGTGGATTAAGGAGGTATTGTTTGAGAAGTTCAAAAGCTTATTTACATTTGTCATCCCAATTAAAAGGGACATCCTTCTTAAGGAGTTTAAGAAAGGGACTAATTTTGTCCACCAGCTTATTGATGAAGCGACGGATGGCTTGAAGCTTACCTTGTAAACTTTGTAATTCAGATATATTAGTAAGTTCGGGCATATCAGTGATAGCCACAATCTTGAGAGGGTCGATTTTGATACCACATAAATAAACTAAAACCCCTAATAGTTTACCATACTTAACTTCGAATATGCATTTTGTTGGATTTAATCGAATAAGATATTCTCGTAGTCGATTAAAAACTTTTCTCAAATCATCTAAATGATTATCTTCATTAATAGAGCGAGCTATAATATCATCTACATAATCATGTTCGATATCATGCATCATATCATGAAAAATATAAGTCATAGCTCGTTGATAGGTTGCACCTGTGCTCTTTAAGCCAAATGGCATCACTTTCCAACAAAAGGTACCCCAAGGGGTAATAAAGGTTGTTTTAGCCTGATCTTTAGGAGCTATCCTGATCTAATTATAACTGGAGAATCCATCCATTAAGGACATCATCCCAATCCCAACAGTAAAGTCAATGATTTGATCCATGTTTGGAAGAGGAAAATCATCTTTAGGGCATGCAGCGTTAATATCTCTAAAATCTGTGCAAACCCTAACTTTGGTAGCTTCTTTTTTTGTAACTCGGAACTACATTTGAGATCCATTCAAGCATAATCAATAGCTTGTATAAAAACAACATTTAGGAGTTTTTCTAACTCCCCTTTGACTAGCAGAGCCACTTTGGGATGCATTTTTCTAAGTTTTTGTTTAACAAGTTTAGCATCCGGATGGACCACTAGATGATGCATGACTACAAAAGGGTCCAGACCTGGCATATCTTCGTATGTCCAAGCGAAGACATCTTCATACTCTTTAAGGAATGCAATGTATTGCTCTTGTTTTTCTTGACTTAATTCTGATCCAATATTGATTATGTGAGGATTATCCTCAGTTCCAATATTAATTTTAATGACGTTTTCTACTTCCATGTGTAGATCTCTTTCAAAGTTAGGTGGGGTGGGTGAAATGCCCAATTCTTGTAATTCTTGTAAGGTTAATTTGGATAACTCATCTTGAGGATTAGCAGTCTCAAGTTGGGCTATAGTTGGTATAGAACCGTCAAAATAAAATCCATTGTGTAACATCTCTTCAATGGAGACATCGTGGAAGATATCTCCTTCCAACTCCTCATCGGAGTCAGCAATCATTTCAGGGTAAGCTATGGATAGCATATTACATGTAAATGGCTGAGTTTTTAGAGGCAAATCATCATGCCTATCCAAATAATCTTGATAACATATGAGTTTATTATCATATTCAAAAGGAAAGGGTTGACCCTTACTAGGAAATAGGCCCACACCATAGTGGGCAGGCCACGGTTCTACCTCGAAAGGTTCTTTCATGCCATTTTGGAAATGTCCCAAGCCTTTCCCTTTATATCCCATTTTAAGCATTATGGGTTTAGCTTTAATATATTCATTGGTAAAATAACATCGAGCGTATCCCTCATGATGAGGTTTGATATTCCGAGGGATTCTTCCCCAGTCATATCCTTTATAAATGAAGGCACAACTCACGACTTGGTAAGTACTTCCCATATGTTGTGGGAGGCCCAAAGTACAAGGATATGGTGGCAAGTTATTTAAAAGAATTGAATCTTGCATGAAAGCATTTGTTTTTTCTGATATTAAGATTATGGATAAATCTGGTAAAAGTTCATTAGAAAGAGCATAAGATGTAGAAGGATCATTCCCTATATCTTTAGATGTGGAAGGTATGATAGATGTTGATAATGTGGAAGTGTTAATAGATGGGTCTATAGGTTTTGAAATTATAGGGATAGAACATGAAGGATTGGTTGTAGGTTGAAGATCTTTTTGAGGTTCTAGAGTGATTTGTTCAGAAGATGGTTGATTTAAATGTATAGGTGTAGTTGATGGGGTAGATGATGTTATGTGTGTGTGTTTCACATGTTTAGATGAAAAATAAGAACTAGGATGTGTGGATGACAGAGCGGGGAAAAATTGCACTCCAATAGGTTCTGCCAAAGCACACATATCAAAGGGTCTAGGGTCACCATGGATAGTGACCAACTGGTTTTTAAATTCAAATTTTACACATTGGTGTAAAGTTGATGGGACTGCCCGCATCGCATTGATCCAAGGACATCCCAAGAGTATATTGTACGATGCGGGGCAATGTACAATAAACACGGTTGTATCTAGGGTTCTAAGACCAACTTGCAATGGGATGGTAATAAATCCACACGTTTATTGTGTTTCATCATTGAAAGCTTTGATAATCATGTCAGTTTTCTTCATTTCATCACTTCTAAAGCCAAATCTTTGGTAGAAGTCAAAAGTGCAAATGTTTAGAGATGAACCATTATCAATCAGGACTCATTTAACAGCTACATCTCCAATTAGAGCAGTAATATATAAGGGATTATCCTTATGTAAACTGTGTTTTGGGATATCTTTATCCCAGAAGTCAATATAATCAACTTCTCTGGTGATGATAGTATTTGCCATGGCTTCAAGTTGAATGTTTTGAGGTACCATCATTTCTCATCCCTATGGGTAGGAGAAGATCTTAATAAATCCAAAAGAGAAATTCTGGCTGTAGTATTGGATAATTGCTCATTAATATTGTAAGGGGGTTTAGGTTGAACATTAGGAGCATGATTCCCTTTATTGGGATTTTTCAAAATGAATGGAGCTGATCCATCATTCTGAGTTTGAACTTGTTGAGGATTTTGAGCCTGTTGTCGGGTAACGACTCCAATGGTACCTACAATGTTATATTGAGGACGTTGAACTGGTCTCGGTTGAGCGTTTATGGCTTGTTCATTAGAAAGGAATTTATTAGAAGAGGGTCGAGTAGTAACTCTTCTAGGAAATTGTTCTTTTGGGACCATAGCATTTGTGATGGGTTGAATAAGATCTGATTCATTTTTAGAACTATTCGATTGGTTTGAAGTGATGTCTATTTCACATTCAGTATCTGATTCTATATCACTAGAATCTGAAGTTTGAAAATTATGTAGGGGCCTGGTCGTGACCAGGGATAGAGTTGTGTCAAATATTTGAGGATCCTGAACAAGTAATTGTCCACTAATAGTCCCTACATATCGGGTAGGAGGAGGAACATTATGATGTTTGATTTGGTTGGCCACCTCTTTACCATGTCTTGGTAAAGGGTGTTGAAATATGTCTAATGATTGATTAGCGTTTTGATTTTGATTTTGGGGAATGTTATTTTGAGGATTATTAGGAGCATTTTGTTTAGGTTGGAAGGCTTGCACCTTCATTTCATTATTATCAATCAGATCCTGTATTTTATGTTTCAACCTTTTACAAGCGTTGGTAGAGTGTCCAGGTCCTCTATGGAAATCACAGTGTAAGTCAGCTCTGTATCCGGGTATAGTTGGATTAGGTTCCTGGATAGCTGGTAATTGGATCAAACCTCTTTCGAGTAATTGAGGTAAAATAGTTGATAATGGTTGATTCAATCTAGTAAATTCTCAAGGAGGCTTATCAGGCGGTTTCAATATAAATTTTTTGGTTGTTTTTGTTGCATTGATATTAGCAACATTTCTGCTGTCAGTGACTCCGTCACCAACAACTTGTTTGTTTTTATATTGATTTTTAGAATTTTTCTCATCATCCTTCTTCCTAAGTTGGCCTCTCCTAATGAGGGCATCTTCTACTCTTCGAGCTAAATCTATAACCTGATCGAAGGTAGTTAAATTAGTAGTTGATAGCTCATAAAATATTTTTTCTTGTAAATTATTGATAAAAATGTCTAACATTTCCCTATAAGGTAGCACAAAGTGTAGTTTTCCTGTCAACTGCCTCCATCTAGCTAAGAAATTGGCAAAACATTCATCCTTGTCTTGTTTTAAGTTGTATAAATCTTTAATGGTTACATGCCTCTCGATGTAGGCACTAAATTGATGGACAAAATATTTAGTTGTTTCTTCAAAGTTTCTCAAAGAATGAGTGGGCAATTGATAGTACCACTCTAATGCCATTCCACCTAAACTTTTTGGGAACATTTTTAGTAATAGCAAATCATCATGTGATATATCATGACATGTTATCCTAAACATGTGAAGATGCTCTATGGGATCTTCGGTTCCTTTATATATAGGCAATATGGGCATGGGAAAATGCTTAGGATATGGTTGTGCTACAACCATGGGATCCAAAGGTTGACTACATATCTCTCGATAATTGTACGAGGGATGGTAGGGATCTATCTAGTCCATACGCGAAGCTAACTATTTCACCATGGCTTCCAGATTGCTATTTTGCCCACCATATTGGTTCGATAGGGCATTGATATGGGATTTGTGAGCATATGATGGAGGGACATGAAGTTTAGATGCTATTTTGCTATTGTGTAAATTATTGGTAGGAAAGTTGTTATGAAGGAATTTTGAAGTTGTATTATGATGTATTCCAGATTGTTGAAAATTGGTGTTTGGCTTCGTTTTAGGTTTTTGTTTACTTGAAGCATATTGATCAATAGTTTGGAAAAGTAAAGCAGTGAAGGAAGTTTTATTTTGTGTGGGAATGATTTTAGGCTGAATAACAGGTTCCTTAGGAGGTTGGGTAACCTGTTGTTTTGACATGTTTTGAATCATAGTGACCATATCGGTAGTGGATGGTCCAGCCTTATCACTTTCTTGATCAATGAAAGACAAGGGATTAGTGCGCACATCAAACATATGTTCCATGGCTACTTGAGTGTCACTAATTTGCCCTTTATCCATATGAACTGCCATATTAAGAACACCAATGTTATTATGGAAAAATTTCTAGAAATGATCTACGTTGTCAAAAGCAATAGTTCCATCTGGAGCTACTCTAGGGGATGAGGGTCCATCCTCTTTAACATTTTCTTCTTGTTCATTGTCTTCACCTAGGTCATCTTCTGGTTGATCTAGAGTTTTTCCTTTCAGAATTGGATCTTCAGGAAGGACATTTGGGTTTCCAATTTTATCTTCTAACCAATCTTATTCTTCTCCTTTAGTTTGTTTACCATATGCAACAAGCTTAAGAGGTATATATTAATTATATACCTACTACAATATTTAAAATGAAAGGTTTTGGTTTTTTGTTATGTTTTTTAGTTTTTCTTTGTTTTTGTAATAATATTGTAAAGATAACAAACAACACAATAAATGCAAGAAATAAGACTGAAAGTAATGATCTAGTTTTCTATAAACAATTTATAAATATCATTAATGGACTCAAGTTCTTCAGGATTCAAGAAGTGTTCTTCTTCAAATTGAAAATTTTCTTTCAAAAATTTAATGAAAAGAGCTATAGTGATATTATCTGTCTCAGATGCTGGTTGATAGAATTAAATCTCGTGGCAATACTCTCGATATAACACAACTCAAGGAACTCTATTCCATATTTCCCTATCCGTAAGAACAACCTCTTGGTCTTCTACATGACCTAGGAACTGGTGTATAATGGCTGCGTTCTCGAGGTATTCCTCAAAGGTGAACAATTCTGAAGACACAAGAGCTCTCCTATAAGCTAACCATCTATGCCAGGCTCTCTGAAGTTCATGATAAAAGATGATTTGATGAGGATCCAAGATTCTATCTAGGACAAGCCTCTTGATATGTTTAAGTTTTGTTGACCTAGATGAAATGAAACTAAGTCTTCTATCAAGTTTGTCCCACAAAAGTCGATTTCTATCTGTTTCAGGCACACTAAGCATAGAATTGATTTCTATGGCTACCAATTGGTTTTCAACATTTATAGTAACTGCTAATATTTTCTTAGGAGCTACCATCTAAACATGATATTAAATTTAAATGATCTGAAATGCATCTATGTTTTGGTTGTTTTATTTTTTTTTGTTTTCAAAAGGTTTAAAATGCATTCACGTTGGGTTCACCAAAAATGTATCGCTCCAAATTTTTCACACCCTTACCTTCAGGCTATAGGATCTGTCCCCGGAAGGGGGATGTGAAAAGGATGGCGCGGTACCTTAGACTGAGAGGCCTTACGAAGGTCTCACCTCTTGAGGGAGGTGTATTATGGTGATTTTTCGATGGATGGTGGGTTCACCATAAAACATTTAATGGCAGTTTCCACGCATAGGTTGGGAATGTGTTTGATGTGTTCAGTTTTATCCTTAAACATTCAAGTCCTAGTTTTTGCCAAATGAATCTAAATTACTCTATATGAAAATGCAGATTTAATGAATACAGAAAAGTAGATTAGGACAAAAAATAGAGAAATTAAGCAATATTAAAAAATCATACCTGATTCGGATTTCTGATGAAGATTCTAATTTTTGAAGCAGTTAGGATCACCTCTGATTTGACAGGAGCGTCTGCTATTAGACAAGATCGTCTGAGATCTGACGAATTCGTCAGAGACCTACAAACAGAGAAATAGGTGCAAAACACAAAAAATACAACAATGCTAACATAGGGAAACAATGTAAAATGACAATAACAATATCAAACTGAGAATTATAAAGAGAAACATGAATGTATTATACCGATTTAATGACAATTATGACTTAATTATGCATTTGATCTAGATGGGTGAACTCAAAAATGCAGAATAGCATAAAATAATGAATAAGCTAGCTAATTGCACAATAAAACAGTAGAAGAAGAGATGAAGAAATGCAAACTTTGGGCACTGATTGCCTCAATGTTGACTGTAGTCGAAATCATCTCGCATTGGTACGAAATTGTCTCTGATTCGACAGGATCACCTCCGATCTGAACAAGATCATCTACGATAATGTAAGCTTGCTTCGGTTGAAAAATACTAAGGTACCTGCAACAAAATTTGTATAGAACTAATGCAAATAGCAATTTAGGATGTCTTAATGCGTGTGAAGTCAAATTACAGGAATTATCAGCTAGGGGGATGCTAAGGGGAGGGCTTAGGATTAAATAAGCTTAGGAGGAAGGTTAGGAGGTTGGAGATCATCCCTATTTTGGAGATCTCCAATGGGGGAGGGTCTCTAATGGTGCAGACACGCTTCTGCCCAAATTAGAGACGCTGTTGGAACAGATTCCAACTATGAAAAATTAGTTTTGGTACAAGATCATTTGGATGTCCTAGCCCAGACAAAATCGTCCGATCTAATGCGATATCATCTTATCGGTGACGATATCGTCAAACGGTCAAAACAAACTCTAAAAATGGCATGGGAAATGAGGAAACGGATTAAGCGGTGATTTGGGAGCAGTTTTGGAGGTTAAAATTTGAATTTGAATATTTACTTAGAGTAATTGTAATTATTAAGTTTTTACTATGCCAATTTTAGGGTGCTACAAGGCTATATGGAACATTGATGTCAGATAAACAAAAATATAGTTCGATTAATACCCACGCAAGGGTTGCTTAAGAGAAGTAGATACCTAAAAAAATTGTAAAGGAGCTATGAAAAAACCTACACAAGGGAATCTCGTAAAAGGTCCATAAAAACTATAATAGACACCTATACAAAAATAAACACAGTGCTCAAAAAGACCCACACAAGGAAACTATAGACTATAATTAAAATCCCATGCAGGGGATCAAAAGACAAAAAATAGAGAGACCCAACATGAGAATAAATAGAGTACTCAATAGACCCAGATCTAGACCTTTGTAACATCTTCATTTGCAAGAGCATCTCTAGGATGGTTCAGGAGTAGCACATTAAGAGTCTCCCTAATTTTATCCATGGCACTGATAATTTTGTTGATGATGGTAACATGGATTGTATTATGAGTAGTAATGCAAGGATCATCACTATATTCATCTAAAATATGGTAAGGGGAGATCTGACTAGTATTAACCCTTGATTTCTTAAGTCAGGTTGACCTCCTAAAGTTGAGGTAGATGAAGGCTTCAGTGATATCTTACTCAGCTCCTTTGAACTTGCTTAGAAATGGAATGATATCATGAGCTTATAGAAAGGTGTGAGATAGGGGATCAAGCTGAAGGGTAAATGGCTCAAGTAAGGCCATGTTGGCAAGACTAAGGATAAAGGAAGACCACAAAAGCTTCTTACTACCTAGGACACACAACAACAAACAAAACCAGACGATGATGGACTAACACAGACTAGGGATGTAAATATAGAAATTTTTGGTACCATAGATACCCTTTCTGAAATTTGAGTTGATGTGATTAGTAGACCACATAATAATTCTTCTTAGGAAACCAACATTGGAAAAATTAAACATGGAACGAGATAAACTTCATACATGATAGGGCTGGGAAAGGATTGGGAGTGCCAAATGACTAAAAAAATGAATCTTAAAATTCACAAGATATAAAATTAAGCATCTCGATACTTGAGATATATTAACATTGCTAGATAACATCCAATTAAATAGCCTAGACCTACTTAGGGACTTGACATGCTTAAAAAAGACAACCATGAGGTAAATTCACTGACAGGACATATCTTGGTACATTACATACTTCTCAAAAGGGAAACAAGAGAACCAAAAGCTAAAACTAATAGCAAGACAAAGAGTCATGCTAATCAAAGAAATTTATGCCATAAGAATGGGAACCAAAGAAACACATCATTCTAAAAAGGTTAGAGTCAACATTAGAGAAGTTGACCCACCAAAACGTGTGACCACATCTTTAAAACCAAATCATTAATAATAGCATTTAAAACTTCATGGTAAATATTTCTTTCAAAATGAACAGAGATTTATGGATAACTCCCCAATTAGTAAGAATATCTACAGGATTGTTAGCTTCATGTTACACATGGTTGATAAATATATCATTAAAATTTTGGGACAACTTCTTAGCTTCTTGAATAATAGTTGTGAAATTCCAAGAGGAAACCCTATTGTTTTTAAGAGCATTTATAATGTTCAAAGAATCTCCCTCAATAAAATGGTTGCCTTTATAATCCTTGATAATATCTAGCCCTCTCCATAGTGTATGATCTTCAACAAAATGATTATTTGGGCATCCCAAATACTCAACATAAGCCATAATAACTTATCCATTGCTATCGCTGACTAGACCACCTACACCAGCATCCCCTAAGTTTCCTTTGGAGGTACCATCAAAGTTAAGTTTCAGTCACTCACTTGGGGGAGGAATCCAATGGGTACCCACTCTAGGATGGGGGACTGGTAAACTAGAACTGGAGTTGTAGGGAATATTTAAATAAGAGAACAAAATAGACTCCAATCTAGAATCAAGTGGTTTGGAACAAGGGAAGAGCTTGTAATTCTCAACAATAAAGGTAATAGCTTTGTTGATAACAGAGATGGGATCCATAGAGGAGGAAGAAAAAACCCTACTATTTCTTTCTAGACACAATTACCATAAGATATGATGAAGGCTCACTTTAAATAAAAAAGATAATCTAAGATTTTTAAATGGAGTAGACCATTGGGTGAATAGGAGACTCAATGAATTAGGACGAACCCAAGCGATATGAAAAGTGGATATAAGTTGATCGAAATATGTATTGGACAAAGGGCACTCTAGAAGGAGGCGATTGGAAGATTCCCAAGAATTCATGTACAAATAGCATCTATTGGGGATAGGCATACCTCTTTTCATAATATTATCAATTATTACAATCTTATTTTGAATGGCCAACCATCTGAAATAAGCAACTTTTGATATGAGGTATTTAATCCATACTCGATAATAAGGTATATGGACCACTTGATAATCAATAGTCATATAATGAGTATATTTAATAGTGAACAAGCCAGAATCAATTTCTTTCCAAAAAGGAGAGTTAGGGGAATTACTAGTGGGGTTGACTATTGCATTTAGGATAGTTTTTAGAACTTTTGAGGCAACATAGATTTAATCATTAGCACATGGAATATGGAAATATTTCCAAAACTTGGAATCCAATGAAATGTCAATGAAATATTCAACCTTGTTGCCAATTAATGTGTCCATGAAAGGATGTAAGACAACAATTTCATTGTTCTCTAGAAGCATTTGATTAATAATCCACTTGTAAGTCCAAAAATTAATTTTACTTACTATGTCTAGTTTCTACCTTATCACCTTATGAATTAGATATCTAGGTTGGGTAATTGATTTCCATAAAGTGGACCCATATCTGGGAATATCATCATTCAAGAAACAAGGATTTTGAAGATATTTTTTGTTGATAATTGAGACCCATTCAAGGTTGTTGGTGAAAATCTTCCATGCTTGCTTGGCTAACAAGATTGTGTTCATATTACAAACTCTTGGGAGCCCCAATCCCCCCTAAATTTTTAGGGAGCACACCTTGTACCAACTATCTAGATGAAATCTTTTCCTGTCCTCAGTACCTGCCCACAAAACTCTTTTTTGGATTTGCTTAATTTTCATGCAAATAGTAGCAGGAAATTTGAATATGAACATGAAATAAATAGGAATATTTTGGAGATAAGCCATTTTCAGGGTGGCTTTTGCTTCTTAAGAGAGGAGGGTCCCTTTCCAATCTACAAGTTTTTTGTTAATCCTATCAATAACATTACTTCACTTGGATTCCTTCGAAGCATTGGTGAAAAGAGGGAGGCCCAAATATTTAGTAGGTAACTGAAATATAACACATTGAAAAATGTGTACAATATTTTCTTGTCTCTCTTGGGAAGTTTTAATGAAATAGATTTTGCTTTTAAAATTAATTTATTTTCTAACTTGTAGCCTCCTCATATCTATCAAGAATACTCTTAATGGTTTTTGCTTCCCACATAGAAGCATGAGTAGCAATGATGGTATCATCAATGAACTACTAGTGATACAAGGCTCTTAAATTGGACACAATATTAATGCCTAAAATTATGCCATTGGAGCAGGAATTTTTGAGTTCTCTACCCAAGGATTCAACAAGAATACTAAAAATGATGGGGAAGAGAGTATCTCCCTATCGGAGGCCCCTGTTACTAGAGAAAAACCCTACTGTAGAAACATTTACCAAGATTTGAAACCAAGCATTAGAGATGTAATTGTGAACAAGATCAAATCATTCCCAATGAAATACAAATTTGATAAGGATAGCGATCATAAAATCTTTGTTAACTCTGTCAAATACCTTATTCATATCAATTTTAAAAAACATGGCAGCTTTTTTGTTAAGGCTGGTAGAATGAAGGACTTCATGTAACGTGATAACACCATCAGTAATATTTATTCCTTTGATAGAGCTACCTTGACAAGGGTATATGATCTAAGGAAGGATCTACTTGAGTCTTGTAGCCATGGATTTAGTGAGATTTTTGTAAAGAACATTGCAGAGACTAATGGGTCTAAAATTTGACAAATATTTGCAAACAGGCCCTTTGGAAACCAAGGCAATTAAAGTGTAGTTGATACTTCTAGGTATAGATTTAGTTTGCTGAAGTTCAATTATGGAATTACATATGTCAGGCCCAATGATGTCCCAAAAATTCTTGTATAACCAAGGGGAAAACCCATCAAGTCCTGGGGTTTTATCAAGGTGCATAGAAAAAGGGTTTAATTTCAACAGGGGTGAGGGGTTTTATGAGAGACAAATTCATATCTAAAGTGACCAGGATGGGAATATGGTGGAGCAATTTTCTACCATCCTGAGTAATATTTTGGGGGTTTGCTCCCAAAATGCCCTCAAAGAAAGACAAATAAGAGTACCACCACCCATCATCGATATAGCTTCTTGAGATAAAAAACCTATCAAGTTTTACTTGAATGTGCTGATCCCCAATTATCCTATTGCTCAAGGTGTATTTTACCCCTTTAATCTAAAAATCCATCATCTCATAATCAGTGACAAAGTTATGAAAATCCTCAATGCTCTTGGAGGGCATCAGGTTCCCTCCCTGCATGTCAAAAGGAAAAAGGAGAGAGTTGAAATCTTTAGTGATAATCCATGGAAGGTTTAATAAAGAACTTCTCATTTGATTAAAAGTATCCCATAGGCCCCCATGACTGAGAGAATTGTTAGGGACATAGACATTGGATAGAACCCAAGAGAAATTACTGCTTTAACAAAAAAAAATCATATTGAGGACCCTGTCAAAAGAGGAAATGATTTTGACTTCTAACTTTTATGAGTCCCAAATAGAAAGAAGTCCCATAGATGTACCTTGAGTTGGGAAAAAAGAAAACTCACCATTTTTCCAGATAGAATGTGTGATTTTTTGGATTTTATTGTGGTCAATATTTGTTTCTTGTAGACTCATGATAATGGATCTATGTTCTTTCCTCAGAGTGCAAACAAGCCTTTGTTTGACAACACTATTGAGGCCTCTCACGTTTCGTGAGAGGATCCTTATTTATAATTTTTGGAAAGATTTTGGCCTCCCTTAGATTACTACAAGGGAGGTTTGGGTCTTTTTTATTCATCCTTCTCCTATTCGAGAAGATACTGGAATAGGGTTTTATGGTTACCATTTGTAGTATCATTTTTTGTTTCCTTTTTTTAATCATTTATAGAGGGTCTTCCCTTCTTTTTTCACTGCCAATATAAAAAATATATTTCTTGAGACTTCTAGTGTTAATGGGGCTGAAATCATATTTATATTCTTTCTCCACTTTTTCTGATATGAGACTACCAATTTCTATATGCCCCTCAAGGGTGTATGGAGGTTTTGAGATAGTATTGGAGGGCCTATATTTGGACAGGGATTCAGGCTCCTCTTGGTCAGAAACTAGGGTTTCAACTGGATTTAAGGTAGTGTTACCCTCACCAAGTTCATGCCCATTAAAATTAGTTCCTTTTAAAACATCAAAATTATTTTGAAAGGTAAAAATGGAAATCACCTTTGGATGATCGTTCTCCAAATATTGGGTTTCAATCTGCTTTCCTTTGATTTTTTTTGTAATTTGTTCCTTCTTATGGTAGCTACTTTGTTGCTTGCTCTATATGGGTTTGCCTTTTTGCCACCAAAACTACAACCCACTTTGAGAGGTATTTGGGAATTTCATATCCTTTGAGTTTCTTAAAAATGGGTATTAGGTTTTGAGATGGCCCGAAGCCTTGCATTCAATGTAGAATATAGGCTTATTCTCATATTCTATGACCTAAAATATGTGATAGGAGATATAAACTAGATTTATCCAACTGGGAAGCTGAGAATCCATATTGGCATTAACACAAATTCTAGCATGTACCATGTGAGTGCATTCTATGGTCATCGGGTTGATAGCAACCATCTTACCTATATAATTGTCAATACCCTTTAAAATATCTTCATGCCAAAAATGGGTAGGCAGATCTTTCAACCAAATCCAAATTGGTGTGAAATTTATTCTCTACATATCGAGGTTGAAATATTCATCCTATAATAAAGAGACTCTTCCAATAAAAGAACCAAGGACCCCTTGTAAGGATCCAATAGACTTCTTATTCATTATTGAGTCAAATGAGGAAAAAATCCTTTGAAAGGGTAACCATATCCATATTGCCTAGGGTTTATTTATTTGGTATAGGCCCACCACTTAATAGGTTTCCATATATAGCCATCCTCTGACAAATTTCCCTACCATATTATGGGATTCAACAGAAATGTAATCTGCCATTAGGGTTTTAGGAATTACTAGGTCTTCACCCATCGGGAGTAAGAGGGTTCTACTGCTCGAAACATGTTTCATAGATCCTTTTAATTTCTTAGCATAAGATTGAAGATATGAATCATGGTATTGAGAGAGGGACCCATTATACATGTGTCCCTTATCAGGAGGATCCTTACCCCCTATGGTATTCACATTTCTAAAATCAACAAGATCTGAATTAACACCTTTAGTGTCTATAGACACTATACCACCCATGACCATTGTGGTAATTCTATCCTGATTCACCTTATTCACTTTCCCCCCCCCATAGTATTTTAAGCTTAAGTCGTAGTTGAAGTCAAATATACCATCTTTAGAGCTTCTTGCATCAACCCAGATGAAACCCTCACACAGTCACTTGCCAAAAATCATGTTCACACATAGGGATGTTATAGGATTTGTGTTTTTTTAAATTATTTAAAAATTTGTGGAGACATTCTAGGTTTTTTCAGGCATCTACCCTCAAAATTTTCAGCTCAATTCGAGTCCAGATGAGTGAAATATGGCTGAAAAAATTTCTATAGTTTGGGAAGTCCTACGAAAAACGTCCTCTTCTCAAAACCTCAAAAAATAATGAACATGAATGTTGTTTGACAAGTGTAGATTATTTGAGATATAATTGGATGAGTATTTCTTTGATGCTAGAGATAATTTCACTACATATTTGAGCTCCCTTTCATGGAGCTTTAAATACTTCTTCTTTCCTCTCTTACATGCTACGCTCAAAAACCAATTTGACTGTGTTTTCCTCTCCAAAAGCTTTGACTGCTAAAATGCTATTCCTCCTCCGTTCACTTCAATTTTGCATGGTTTTAGTGGATATAAAATCTGCCAAGTATCACTTACGTTACTCATGTATGCTTCAACCTATGTAACGTTTACATCTTTTACATAACGCCCCTACCAACATTTGGTAACACATCTACCAGCTCTTGTAATACTTCAAATTTGAGTAGGTGCTTGTAACCTTCCTTATAAGGTTTCTTGGATTTTAAGCATTGTTGAGAGATTATGCCAAGTGGAACTCAATTTTTTTGTATGGCATCTATCACTGTAACACCTCCAAGGAGAATGTAACTCCTTTATGCCTCTTTCTTCGCTTGCTACATTCCTTAAAGCACAAACAAACTATTTTATCTCAAAATCAATCCTTGAGGTAGTATTGGAGCTCTGAATGGTATGGAAGATGCTACCTTTGGTGGATTTTCTTCACCAAGTTTCAGACCTTTGAAACTAGCACTTTTTCTCCCCATTTTTGGTTCTCTTTGATGTGCAAATTGTAGTGATGTTTGTGCACATTTGGACAAGGTAATAGTGATGCCTTTCCTTGTAGTATGAATCCTTCTTCTTCTACGTAATTGTAGGATATTTATATTCTACTATGTGCTTGTGTTGTGCACATTAATTTGTCCAATATATGTGAGGAATGAGCCTTTGTGATGGCTCCTTGTGTCATGGATATGGAGTGCTTTTCATACATCCTTTTCTTTTGGATTCCCTGTGACCTTTGTGCCTTTAATGGTATCTTCTACATGCTTCCTTTCTATGGACACTATAGTGCAATACCTTGTGAATAATACACTTTCTTCTGCATCCTTTTTGCACTCCTTGTAGTTTGATTTTGTAGCAGATTTTTGAATGCACAAATGAGGGTTTTGAGGATGTCCTTTTGAGTAGAATCCTTACCCTCTTTGATTGGATATTTGATGGTGAATCCAATCTTTGTAAACAATTTAAAATAGAATCTTTGTTTCAATTGCACTAACCTCTAAGTGCTTTGGATTTGAGACTCACCAAGTATCAATATTTAAAGCTTATTTTTTGTTTGCTTCTCTTTTCTTGTACTAAAAAATTTTGGTGGCTTCTATTGGCCAGTAAGAGTTGTAGGTTTTTCTAATTTAAGAGTATATTTATACACATGATGCAAACTAGATTTTGTAGCCTTTTTCAATGCATAAAACTAATTTATTTTGAGAGTAATAATAGTGCAAATGAATCTAACAAATTTTACTTTTTAATGCACTAAAAAACTACACCTTATCACTCCAACATACTCTCAATAAAATGCACTTAATCAATTCACTACAACTAATCAAGAATGTTTTGAAATGAAACTTCAAATATTATGCAAACCACTACAATTAGTATTGTAGGATTCAGTCTTCTTTTCACTTTACAAAATAGATAATAGTTAGTTGATATATAATTAATATTTGGAATCTAATCAACTCCTAGTGTGCAAATGAAACTCTAAAAAGAACCTTTTTATTTTACACTTCTAAAGATTGTAATTTAGGTTGCAACTTTAATCCATATTAGGCGCTCCAATGAATTTGTTAATAATAAATATTTTTGCACTATTTGTTGCATACCTTTTTGAGGATGTATTTTATGTAGAGGATTTAGATCTTGTTGCTTTTTTGATGTCTGATTAGCTTCTTCTTCACCAAACTATAGTCTCAAACTTATTTTTAGGAATTAGGATTTTATGGCTCGTCCTCCTTTTGTAGTCTCCTCCAACTTGTTGTAGATTATCAACAAGTAATACATTCTTTCTATAAGAGACAGTATTCAATATTTTGGTTATGGCAAGCTTCTTCTATATTCAAGTCTTCTTGTCAAATTCAAACTTCATGTAGGATATTCTTTTCAATATTCTGAATGTGTTGAGGTCTTCACTGGATTTTTCTTCTTCTCATATTTGGTACTCCTTTCCAACTTCTCCTCCTCTTGGGCTTGTTTTTAGATGGCAACAATTGTACCAATTCCTTCACTATCATGGGCTTCTCCTTGGTAGTGGAATTCTCCAGTGAGTTCTCCTTTGATGATTTCTTTAGGAAGGCTCCCCTAGCCTTTTATAGGATGCTCGTTGAGACCTCACCAAGGTATTTGATCTTGCAACTTTTTTTGGTCTTCCTTGAGATCTTATCTTCAATATTCTACTTTTGTAAGTGTTGGTGATGAGATATTCTCTTGGGTATTTGATTCTTCTACTTCTGTATTTGAGCAAGAATCTCCTAGTCCTTCTTCTTCCTTGTCTAGAATTTCTTCAATGAGATATCCTCCTGATCTCTTTTGCTTCAGGTGCTAGATTGATTATAAAGAGGATATTGTTCCTAACTTTCTTGTAGGAAGCTTTCCTGACATACTTGATATCCTTTTCCTAAAACAAAAATATTAGTACTAAAATCTACTTTTGAATTAGGTATTCTCTTATGGAGTCTTCTTCAGGATAAAGGTATTTATGGCCTATTTCAATATCAAGGCTTTTGTGGCCTTTTCAAGGCTTATGTGGCCTTTTATTTACTACCAAGGCTTATGTAGTTTTTTCTTCAATAAAAAGGCTTCTATAGCCTTTTATAGGCTTTTGTGGGATTTTATTATGTATCAAGGCTTCTATGGCCTTTTATAGGTGTTTGTGGCCTTTTCTTCTGGATCAAGGCTTCTATGGCCTTTTCTTCTGAATAAGGGTTTCTATGGCTTTTTTATTTTTGTGAAGTTCTTCAATCTAGTAATGGAGATCTCATGTCTCCTAATTTCACTATGATTCTTTTCCAAAAGTTTCTTTTGAAGTATTCTCCTTTCTGCAACAACTAATCTCTATACTATGAAGGCACTCCAAACTTTAGGCAATAAAGTTGAGGTATCCTAGTTTTATTTTGTAGGAGGTGTCCCAATCATCTGAGAATTAATTCCTTGCAATAAAAGAAACTTTAGGTAAATATTTCCATATCGCTTAGATGAGGTTCACTAGTTGGTTCATCAAGCTAGTGGATCAAATGTTGAGTCCTAGTATTCATAAGTTTTCCTGTAACTCTATGGAAAGACTCTAGCCATATGCAATCTTAGTATTTCTAAAACTAATATTTCATTCAGTCCTAACTTGTGGATCTCACTAATTCTATGACATAGACTCTTTCAAAACATTTTGATAGTGACTGGTCAAATGATGCATCAGGTTGAAAAAAACTCAAGGTCAATGATAATGGTAATTTTCCTATTGATCTATCGTAGCTTGATCTATTGTAGCTCTGATACCACTGTTAGCTTTTAATACAAGATGTAATGGAAGATAACATTCACAAGATGTAGAATAATAAGAAATAAATTAAATCTACGAGATGATTAAAATATGCTATAAATAAAAATTATGGAAATGAGTACAATCATAGCTATGGAGGAAATAAACACTCCATGATACAAGCTATTGCTCAATGTATGAGCTTGGAGCTTATAGCTCACATATTCTACACGATTGTGTTTATCCTACACTACTATCTTATCCTAAACTACTACCTTATATATCTATGGCCCTTTATATAGGAAGATAAGCTCCTTGACCACTCTACCTAGCTATACAAGGGACACCTTGTACAATTACAGCTTGTAGATTGAAACTTGTGCATTTATTACATTGCATGAAGTAACTAGGTAACTTCCCCCTAAAGTAATCTAATGTCCTAATTATGTACCAAGGAAAGTACATTTACATGACCTAAATAATGTAATATAAGCTATTTCTAACAAGTAACATTAATGATAATCTATGAATCCCCTTTAATTGAAATATATTTCCATCATTTTTCATCTACAATTTTAATCCCTATAATAAGTGCCCTAGCCTTTGTATAGTTGTTAGTTGAAGTTCCATATGATTCTGAATAAGTGAGGAGAATTTTTCCTTCACTATTTCTAAAAACACTACCTCCACCAACTTTTTTCTGGATTTCCTTTAGAAGCACCATCAAAATTAATCTGGATAAACTCAATTTCTAGACATTTTCATTTTACTATAGATCAAAGTATATCCTTTGTTTTAATTCCATTATTGCTAATGACTCTTCCATGAATGTTCAAATCCTATAGCCAAATTCTTAGCACCTCCTTTTCTACAATTGGAACTTCCCATGATGAGCACCATATTTGTAGATATTTTACAAGAGAGGCAATAATATGGTTCCAAAATTGGGCATGATTTTGAGATTTATTTTAAAAAAATTACAATCCATTTCAATATATAATTTCCAATAAATAATGTAAGGGCCAATCTTACAAAGAATACATAATGCTTTAGCTTTGTAATAATTAATCCAACATTTCATCAACTCTTTCAATTTTGATGGATCCACCCAATATAATTTCATATTTAAAAATAAATAACCCCAAATGGTATGAGCAAACATACAATGATGAAGCATAATTTTTTTTCCAAAAAATATAGTGGAAAGAAAGTTACAATCATAACAAAATAAGTTACATGAAGAATCAAAGTTTCCAATCTATTTGGATTTATCTCACACAAAAATATTATAAGTAAGACATGTGCAAGCTATCCAATTTTCCATGAATCTCATTAGATTCTACCTATTATTTGAGATAAGGGAGAGGACAATTGAAGCATTTTGCCATCTAAGCAAAGAATTCTCACATAAATTTTACTTTGATTCTATTCACTACCCAAGAGAATTAATCAAATAGAGCACTCATATGTGAAAAATAAACTCATTGATGTGTTAATCTATCAATATGACATCATATCATGCAACTTAACACATAGTGGATCATTATGAAAATAATAAATCCATACATATATTTATACAATCATCTTAATTCATCCTATCTACATGAAATAATTAACACATGTATACTATAAATATAATGATTAAATTAATTATAACTTGGCCAATATTTTGTTGGAACTATCCACCTGATATATTCCTTAGGGCATAACTCATCATGAATTTTTGTTGTCATAAATAAACAATTGTCTTTGAGCATGTCACCCCCTATGTTCACCCACATAGGACTTGTTTTATAAATATCACTTACAAACCATCTATGTGCTCTTGATTCAATATACCTCTTCGCTTCCATCTCACCAAGTTAAAAAATTTTTTTGCTTTCATATTGATTTGATGGATACCCTCCCATATGGGAAAAACAAGAAGCATAAAATATGATACATCCATAATGATGACATGGCAATAAGGAATTCCATTTTGGTAAGGATCTAGTATAGGATATGTAGCACCCTAAAATTGGCATGGTTAAAACCTTAGTAAAAAGATAAAACATAAAAATTTGAATTTTAAACCCAAACTGCCTGTTAAATCGTCTGTTACGTACTTTCCCCATTTTCCACACCATTTTTAGGATTTGTTTTGACCGTTGGACAATATCGTCGTAGATTAGATGAAATCGTCCCCGATCTGACGAATTCGTCTGGAACGGAATGTCCAGACGATTTCATCCCAAAACCAAATTTTCATAATTAGATTATGTTTCAACAGCCTCTCCAACTTGGGCAGAAACGTGTCTACACAGTTGGATATTTCCCTATTGGAGATCTCCTAGATTGGGATGATCCCCAACCTCCTAAACCTCTTCCTAATCCTATATAAACTAGGATTTTTCTAGTTTATCCCCCTGAACCCCCTAAACCCCTTAGTTGATGGATTTCATTGCAGAGTTAGTTCTTTATTCCCTCGCACTACTATTTGTATTTTGTATTTTGCATTTTCTTGTAGGAACTCTACTATTTTTTAGTCGAAGCTAGCTTGGATCGTCGTGGATGATCTCGGACGATTATGGATGATTTTGTCGAGGAGCACAGATGATCTCGTACGATGGGAGGCGATCCTGACTGAAGTCCATATTGGGGGCAATCAGAGTCTAGAGTTTGCATTTCCTTAGCTTTCTCTGCATTTTTCCTATTGTATTTCTGCACTGTCTTAAATTATTATGTTTTTTGCATCTTGGAGTTCACCTCATTTAGCATAACCGCATGATAAAGTTAAAATCAATCATTAAATCTATTGCATTTCCTTATTTGTTATTGGAATCTATTATTTAGGCATGTTTTCTATTATTTCTACCATTATCCTTTGCTTCTACACTTGCATATTTGGTATTTTGCGTCTATTTTTGTGATTGCAGGTTTTTGACAAATTCGTCTAATGAATTCGTCAAATTTTAGATGATTATGTCTGATTTCAGATGACCTTCTATGATTTGGGATGATCCTATGAAATATCAGACGATTACGTATGAATTGAGGCGATCTAAACTGCTACAAGACTCAAAATCTTCATCAGACATCCAAAATCAGGTATGACACCTTCTAGCTAGCATATTCTTTGTTATTAGCATTAATTTCTATTTTTTGTATTCATTTAAATCTACATTGGCATATAGAATAGTTTAGATTCATCTTGGCCAAACCTAGGAGTTGAATGATCAAGTATAAAAATGAACACATCAAACTCACTGTCAACCTAGGCATGGAAACTGCCATTCAAAAGTTTCCTGGTGAACCCACCATCCGTAAAAAATTCACCCTTATACCCCTCCTCTGAGATGCGGGACCTTCCAAGGGCCTCTCAGTCCGAGGTATTGTCCCATAATTTTCACATCCCCCTTTCGGGCGCGGATCCTATAGCCTGAAGGTAAGGATGCAAAAAATTTGGAGCGATACATTTTGGTGAACCCGATGTGAAACATAAACCTTTTGAAAACAAAAACCTTCTAAAAATAAAAAATAATAAAAATCAAAACATAAATGCATTTAGACTTAAAAAAAAAAAATTGCATGTCATATTTAGATGGTAGACTATAATAAAAGACGATCTGTCACTATTAATGTTGAAAATCAATTAGCAGCTATAGAGATTACTTCTGTGCTTAGAGTACCTCAAAAAAATAGGGTTCAACCTTTGTGGGACAAACTTGATAGGAGATTGGATCTCATTTCATCTAGAGCAACCGAACTTAGGCAAATTAAGAGGTTTGTCCTAGATAGAATCTTGGATCCCGATCAAGTGATTTTGTATCATGAACTTCAGAGAGCTTGCCATAGGTGGTTAGCAGATAAAAGAGCCCTTGTGTCTTTTGGGCTGTACACCTTTGAGGAATACCTCGATAATGTAGTTGTAGTGCATAAATTTATGTCTTGTATAGAGGACCAAGAAGTCGTTCTTACAGATAGACAAAGATGGAATAGAGTTCCCAGAGCTATGTTATATCGAGAGTATTGCCATGAGATTTATTTTTACAAAACAGAATCTGAAACAGATAATATCACTATAGCACACTTTATCAAGTTCTTGAAAAACCATTTCCAATTTGAAGAGGAGCATTTTATGACTCTTGATGAACTTGATCCTATCAATGATATCTATAAACTATTTATAGAAAACTAAGCTATTATTTTATTATTGTTATTTCTTGTATTTAGTGTGTTGTTTATTGTCTTTATAAGCATAAAAACAAAAAAAAATCATAACAAAAAATCAAAACATTTTTATTTTAAGTATTATAATAGGTATATAATTAAAATATATACCTCCCAAAATTTGTTGCAAATATATTAATATATATTTGCTAAAATCTAAATTTAGACATAATGACTAGACTCAAGAATGGAAAACAAATTGAAGTAGAAGAAGATTGGTTAGGAAAAACCATAAATAAACCAGATTCCCTTCTTGAAGACCCAATTCAGGAAGAAGGAACCTTAAACCAACCAGAAGAAGAATTTATGGATGCAAATGAACAAAAAGAAAATGATAGAGAGGAAGGATCCTCATCTCCTAAAATAACTCCAGAAGGAGTCATTACTTTTGAGAACATGGAACATTTTTGGAAATTCCTCAATACTAATATTGGCACTCTTAATAGAGCAGTTCATATGGACAAAGATCAAATTAGTGACACTCAAGCAACCCTAGAAGACATATATCACACACGCACTAATCCTTTTTCCTTTGTTGATCAAGAGAGTGATCAAGCTGGACTGTCCAATTTGGACATGACTACTATAATCCAGAACATGCAACAACAATAGGTTACCCAACCACCTAGAGTGCCTGTTACCAAGACAAGGGTTATTCCCACACAAAATAAACCTTCATTCACTACTCTATTTCGCCAAGCTATTGATCAATATACCTCAAATCAAAAAAAGCCTAAAACAAAACCAAATACCAATTTCCAACAATCTAGGATACAACATAATGCTACAACAAATATTCTTCATAATACTCTTCCTACCAATCATTTGCATAACAGTAATATAGCATCTAATCCTTATGTCTCGCCTTCCTACTCTCACAAATCCCATACTCATGTGCCACCAAACCAATATGGTGGGCAAACTGGTAATCTGGAAGCCATGGTGAAACAGTTAGTCTCTCGCATGGACCAGATAGATCCCTACCGTCCCTTGTATAATTATCGAGAGATGTGTAGTCAACCTCTAGATCCTATAGTTGTAGCACAACCATATCACAAACACTTTCCTATGCCTATCCTACCTATATATAAAGGAACTGAAGCTCCCATAGAGCATCTTCGTATGTTTAGGATAGCACATGATGACTTGCTATTACTAAAAATATTCCCAAAAAGCTTAGGGGGGATGGCATTGGAGTGGTATTATCAACTACCCACTCATTCTTTAAGAAATTTTGAAGAGACCGCTGAGTCTTTTATGCATCAATTTAGTGCCTATATCGAAAGGCATGTAACCATTAAAGATTTGTACAACCTAAAACAAGACAAATATGAGTGTTTTGTTGACTTCTTAGCTCGATGGAGGTAGTTGATAGGAAAATTACACTTTGTGTTACCTTATCGGGAAATGTTGGATATTTTTATCAATAATTTACAAGAACAACTATCCTATGAATTATCAACTGCTACCTTGACCACATTCGATCAAGCTATAGATTTAGCTCAAAGGGTGGAAGATGCTCTCATTAGAAGAGGTCAGCTCAAAAAGAAATATGATGGGAAAAAATCCAGAAATCAATATAAAAATAAACAAGTTGTGGGTGACGGAGTCACTAATAGCAAAAACATTGCCAATGTTAATACTGCAAAAACAACAGAGAAGTTTATATTGAAACCTCCTGATAAACCATCCCAAGAATTTACTAGGTTAAATCAACCTTTATCAACTATTCTCCCACAATTACTAGCATGAGGCTTGATCCAATTACCAGCTATCTGAGAACCTGATCCAACCATACCCGGATACAAAGTTGATTTACATTGTGATTTTCATAGAGGACCTGGACATGCTACCAACTCTTGTAAAATATTAAAACATAAAATACAAGATTTTATTGATAATAATGAGATGGAGGTGCAAGCATTCCAACCTAAACAAAATCCTTCTAATAACACTCAAAAGAACATTCCCCAAAATTAGAATCAGAATGCCAAGAAGCATTTGGACTCCTTAAGCAATATCTCCTTAAACCACTAGTGCTTTCCCCACCTAGATCCGATCATCCTTTTATCTTGTACATTTTTGCTTTCGATTCTGCCTTAGGAGCTATGTTAGCTCAGCTTGACGATGAGAAGAAAGAATGTGCTAATTATTACATCAGCAGAACCTTAATCAGTTATGAAACTCACTATACCATATTAGAGAAATTGTGCCTAGCAGTCGTATTTTCTACACAGAAACTAC
Organism: Wollemia nobilis; assembly: GCA_028583015.1. NCBI lineage: Eukaryota > Viridiplantae > Streptophyta > Pinopsida > Araucariales > Araucariaceae > Wollemia > Wollemia nobilis. Next base: position 171,091 of record JAQPPZ010002604.1, read on the forward strand.
AACATTATATGCTTAGTCAGAAAACGTATGTTATTGCCAAATTTGACCCTTTGCGATATCTCATGAGTCGACCGTATTTATCTGGTCGCACAGCCAAGTGGGTTCTTGCGCTAAGCGAATTTGAACTCACATTCATAGGACAAAAGTTTGTTAAGGGTCAAATCATAGCAGATCAATTAGCTGCTGCACCCTTAGAATCTACTCATCCCCTCATCATTGAGTTTCCTGATGAATACCTTAAACTAGAGGTAGACCATTCAAAGAAATGGTCCCTATACTTTGACGGAGCCCGATGCATGAGTCGGGCTGGTGCGGGTATTATTTTAATATCTTTGCAAAAACATCTTATACATTTGTCCTTTAAATTAACATTTGTTTGCACCAATAACACTGCTAAATATGAAGCTCTTATCCTTGGATTACGAGCTGCATTGGCACTGAAAATTAAAAAAAAATTGGTTTTTGGTGACTCTCAACTTGTCATAAATCAAATCAATAATGTTTATCAGACCAGAGATGATAAATTATGCCCATATAAAGCATATGTTTTGTAGTTATTATCCTTGTTTAATCAAGTTACTTTGGAAGCTATTCCTCAAACTAGCAATCGTGTGGCTGATGCTATGGTTGCAGCTGCATCTCTTTTACCCTTGGAGTTAGACGATGAATATGCTACCATCATTATTCGTCGACTCCAGGAACCTGATTCAAGAAAATCATGCTTAGAACCTTTGGATGTGTTTCTCATCAACGAAACAACTCCTAAACCATGGTATATTGATATATTTATTTTTTTGTAGAAAGGAACCCTCCCTGATGGTTGTACTAACAACCAGCATAGGTCATTACATAGACAAGCAAGTCGCTTCGTGATTATTGGTAATACTTTGTACAGAAGATCTTTTGAAGGCATCTTACTGCGATGTTTGAATCTAGAAGAATATAGATCAGCTTTAAATGAAGCCCACAATGGATCTTGTGGGGGACATTTTAGTGGTAGTGCCATTGCTAAGAAACTCCTTCGAATAGGATATTTTTGGCCTACCATGGAAAATGATGCACATAATTATGTGCGACATTGCGACAAGTGCTAGAAACATGCTGAACTTGTCGATGCACCTACACAAGAACTATAGGTTATTTCATCTCCTTGGCCCTTTTCAAAATGGGGCTTAGACATCATGGGAAAAATCAATCCTGTGTCATCCGATGGACACAAATTCATCATAACTGCCACTGAGTATTTCACGAAGTGGGTTGAAGCTATGCCATTAGCATTTTGCACTGGAACACAAGTTTCCAAGTTTATTTTTAATCAAATTATTTGTAGGTTTGGAATTCCTGCCAATCTCATCTCAAATAATGGAACTTGTTTCAAAAATAAATATGTTAGAAAATTATGTCAAAAATATAAAATTCAACATCGTTGGTCCACTCCCTATTACCCTCAGGGTAATGGCCAAGCAGAAGCATCTAATAAAACCTTAATAAAAATTCTCAAAAAATTGGTCAATAAATCCAGTCGAGATTGGCACATCCAGTTATATCCTGCTTTGTGGGCCTATCGAACTAGTGTTTGAACCCCCACTGGAACTTCACCTTTTGTCTTGGTTTATGGTGCTGAAGCCATTTTTACCTTTGAATTAGAAGTTCCTTCTTTAGCTCTACTACTTCAAGATACTGAAGTAGGGGATGAATATCGTGTTGGCAGACTTAGTCAGCTAGAACTTCTAGATGAAAAGTGCATCAATGCTTTGGAGCATCTTCGCACCTACCAAAACAAGCTTAAGAGAGCATATCTTAAGAAAGTTCATCATCGATCCTTTGAGATCGGCGACCTTGTCTTAAAAGAAAATAAAAAATATACTAATGCAACTAAAAACCTTAAAGGTAAATTTGAGCCCAACTGGCTCGGACCATATGTCATCACTGCTAAATTTGGATCAAGAGCATACAAATTATCTACCTTAGATGGTAAAGAACTTAAATAACCTATGAACATTATGCATCTTAAACATTACTATGCATAAAATTTGGTCATTTCATCATTGTATATATTTGTTTTGCATATTATTTCCTTTTAGTCACTTATATAAAACATTTCAAAAAACAATCACCTTGTATTTCTTTCAATTCATAACTTAAAATTACAAACATCAAAAACATCCAAATCATCAAAATCTTCAAAAAAAAATCTTTATTTTGGTACCTGTCAAATCATGCATTATTGCAGTTATATTTTTAGTTATTTTGGATAAATTAGCATTTATTTGGAATCCTGCACTTTCACATTCACATGAATAAATATCTTGATTTTATTTGGTATGATTATTCATCTCTCTTATATCAAAGTCCACAGTTGAATTAAATAAATTTTTGAGCATAGAGAACTGATCTTGTTATTTACTTGAACCAAGTATATCTTTTCACATTAAAATGATTTCATTGCAAATTTGATATGATGCTACATAGTAGAAATGGTTTCCTGAGTGAAAAGTTTCCCCTGCTATCCTATCATGCACATGGTCTAGAATCTTTGAGAATTGACAAAAGGACAAGCTCACCCCTACCCATAATAAAAATCCCTTGCTCTACAGCTAATCCGAGCAAGTATCCCTAGCATAGGAAGAAAATAAAAGTTCAAGGAAAAGAGAAAAAGCAAAAGATTATTTTGTATCATCACCACAATATTTCAGTATTTTCTCAAATACCAAGCAAAAATACAAAAGTACAAAAAAGAAAAAAAAAAAGCAAAAGAGAAACGCAAAAGCAAAATGCAATAAAATCCTTTCCCTACCCCTTGAAAAGAAAAGAAGGGTGAATGAACTTGAATCCCTGGAATTCTCAATTATTCAAAAATTGTGAGGTAGGAGGGGGAGGGAAGAAAGTAAAGAGGGGAGGGCTTTGGTCCCTCCCCTGCTCCCCCTCCCATGGCTCCTGGTTCCTGCCCAGTCCCTGGCTCAACCCAGGTCATCCCTTCCGGGCAGTGGTTGTTTGCAGATGATCTCCTGGAGGGAGATCCTTCTCCACTATCTGTGCCCCTCCCAGCCGGCTAGGGTTTCCTTGGTTGTTTTTTTGGACTGGTGCTTCCCAGGGATCCCTGTTTGGTTGGGGATCCCTTCCCTTTTTCCCTCAGGCTTCCCCCTGGGGTTTTTTGCAGGTTATTCGCGTGGCTCTGGTCCCCTGTGTTTCTCGATGCGGTGGAGGACGGGATCCTCTTTTTTTTTCCCGGGGTGGGTTCATCGTGGTGCAGCTCTCTAGTCGCTTCTCGATGGGCTGGATTCTCTCTGTGCTGGCTGTCGACTTCCTGCAGGATGGCTCTCGCTGAACGATATGTTTTCCTGGTGGGCGGGATGGTTTCTCCACAGGGCGGGATCCGCCAAATCCATCGGTTTTCTCGCGAGGCGGGATCCTTTCTTTTCTGCTGGTTTCCCGGATGGCGGGATTACCCTGCTGCTTCCCGCTAGGCGGGACTATTTGTGGTGGTTTTTACTGCTTCCCGCGAGGCAGGATTTTATTGTAACGGTTTTTCTTTGCTTCCTTCTGGGCGGGATCTTCTCGATGGTGGTTTTTGGCTACTCCCCGCTGGGCGGGATCTCCAAAACTACTTTCTTTCTTATTTGTTTGTTTCCCGCTGAGAGGGATTGTTTCATGCTTACTGTTATCGTTGGGCGGGATTTCTGTTTTGGTGTTCGGTTTCAAGGGATTGATGCCCTAGGCCCATTGCTTATGTAATCAGGTTTTGGGATCCTTGTTAAAACCCACTGTAAATACAAACACTACTTACCAAAAAAAAAAAAGCTGTGAGGTAAGCCCCATAACAGGTGGTTTGTGCCCAACCCGCTTGGCATTGGGTAATTCCTAGCGTGGTGATATGTCTGTCACATTAGCGAACTTATTTTGTACAGACCTATGTTAGCTTATGGATTAGCTAGCTCTTGATAACCCAACTTACATAGTAGTCTGGTATGGTTACATGCATATAAATCATGGTCAACGAACATTCATTTGGTTAAGGCAAATTACTTGTATCACATTATCTTGCTCAAAATTGGTGAATGAACAATACAATCGCACACACATTTGTATTTGAGATATTTTGTATCATTATGATAAATCAAGATCGGTAATGAACTCACATTTGCACATGAGGATTCCTTATAAATCTACATTTCTCTTTGAGATAGTTTAAAATGTTTCTATAATTCTTTTCGGAATAATTTTATCCTTTTATTTCAGAATTTTTGTTTTGTATAAAAGCAATTATATACATTTTCTCACAAAATCACAAAAATGATTTCAAACAAAATCTTCATATTATTATTTTTCTGTTTATCAAAAGTCAAAAATTCATCTTGCAATAAAACCCAAAATCTATTTTCTTCTTTGGATTTCGTAATGATGGTATAAGTCTATACCTATAATTCTATGCCTAGTGCAAACCATTGTTCTAATTTTATTTTCCATTTATTTTAAAAACAAATTCATATGACTTGCATCATTATGTTACACAATTATGCTTTACAAACAAATGAACACTTATTCTATTTCATGTCATTATGTCAAAATTCAATTTTACAAATCATGGTATAATTCCTAAGGAATTGTTCAAAATTTTATCACACTTAGGAATTTATGCCTAGCAAAATCATATTTCTTTTAGTATCTCATGCATACTATTTTTATGAAAATCTAAAAACAAATCATCAAACCATCATTATCTCCATCATTACAACACAAAGTCTTAAGACAGTCTCTTAAGCACTCTTTTACTTTTAACAATATTTCTATACTGGGATTAGCTTGATGACCGAGCAAGCGACGACTCCATGAAATGGTCTATAACAGTGACAATGTCCTTTGAAATTATTGTTAGAAGTCTATTTTTATTTTTCATCAAATCACGTCACAACAACCAATTGTTTACATCAGATTATTTTATTTAAATTTCATAGCATGACATCAAATTATACTATTTCCAAATGACATAATTACATGAATCATCAATCAAACAAGAAAACAATCCAAACATTAAAGCATCATAAAAACATATAAACAAGTCATATCATCAGAAACAAGACCATATATATATCAAAAAATTATATACATCATATCACAATTGGATTGGTATGCCACAATCTATACCCTGGCATACTCAGTCCTCTCAAAAATCTATACAAAATCTATAGTCTATAGCACCTAGCCTCGAGATGCTCTTGAGATCTTAGCCTCATCTCCTCCCGTACCATGACATGGAGGAGGTGGTCCCATAGAGGTCCAAGATGTATCTCGGGTCCTCGTTGTCGATCGGGAGGATGTCCTCGTCGATCCCAGCCTGATTGGTTTTGCAATGTTGGCTGGCATCTATACCATTTGGCCCTCTGGAACCAGCTATAAGTATACCCCCTCGTAGAATGTAGTCTGCATCATAGACCGCACTAGCTCATCCTTGCTCGCCCCTCCACTCTATGCCCTGAGTCGTGTAGTCTCATCCTGTAGTGTCTGTACCTAAGTCTTCAGTTGAGTAGCCTTGTCCTGTAGTGACTACACCTGAGCTCGAAGGTGGGTAGCCTCAGCCTAGAGAGCTGTCGTCTCGCTGCTCTCCCCTGTGTCAACACCCTTGCCCTTATCAAGCGATGGTGGTCTCTCCCCCTGCTATGAAGGGAGTCTCTCATCCCTTCGCACTGTCTCTCATGGCCTCTATGAAGCCTGTGCCATCCTCTGGCATCTCTCCTATGAAGATTGTCGTTGCTCTCTCCCCCTACAACCCTGTGCTACCTCAATAGTAGCCTGTCATCGCCTCCCCATCTGGTGCACCATAGCATGCATTGGACCCTGTGTCCTTGTCATCTAAGGAGGGTAGATTCCTGTGTACCAGGCATTATAGCTGTCTACAACCTTGACATCGTCACCATCCACTAGTTGGATGGGGGCATCGTCCATGCCCTGACTCTAGAATCATTGCATATCTGGAGCCTCGCTCAGCGTAGTACTATCTTGAATAGTCTAGGAGTACTTGTAATCCCTGAGAGAAGGGATCCCCTACTGTAGACTAAATTATCATAGTACCCAGTCGTAGCAATGGAGCTCTACCTCTCCCTACTCCATCCTCAACCAGTAGACTCGCCTGATGCAAGCCAGCTCCTGCCCATCCTCTGCCCACTCGGGGTGCTCTCGCCATGACCTCCAGGTGATCTGGTCTGGGATGAGGTCATCTAGCAACCTCCGTGACATCGATAGATCTATCCATCGCTGTGACCCCCTTTGTAGCCACCAATAGAAAACTTGAGGCCTCTCTCGGTCAACCCCTATCAATGGGAGCCCTACCGGCCTTCGCACCGCAATGTGCTCCTAACACCAAACCTGCAGCAACGATGTCAAGACCAGACATTGACCTCCCTTGTATACGACCCCATGCAAGATCCTATACAAGTGACAAAGAACAAAGCTGCCCCATGCAAACCTGTACCTGTGGTCTCTCATGTCGTAGACTATGTTTGAGAGCACCCACGGTAGTCTGCACCCGCTCTAGTGGCACAACAGTAAGCCACCAACCACTCTTGCCAAAACTCGAGTCAGCCTAGATGCCCCAAGCATCTATCGTAGCGACTCAATGTTCACCCCGCGCTTCTTTGAGGTGAAGCTCGGGTCTCCAGTGAGCCTCATCATCGCTTGGCCATGATTGGCCGTAGGCATCATAAGTCATCCCTGTATGGGGATCCTCATGATCCTCCATACATCCCCTAGAGTGGGAGCCATCTCCCTTGTCGATAATAAAAAATAGGACGACCTCGGATACCACCTCTCTACTAGGGCTGTCAGTAGCCCCATGTCAGTCAATACTTGTGGCATCTCTACCACATGCTGTAGACCGACCTATCCTAGTCAGTCACGCTCTGCCTGGTCGAGCGTGGATATTTCATCTCTTAGTTCATCGTATTTCCATTCTCGGCTCTTTAGTAACCCTTTCTGCAAAACAAACAATAAAACAACAAAATCATTAATAACTCAATCATTAAAATCAAATTAAACACATTTTAAAATCAAGTTAAAGATGATATCATCCACCATTGGATGATATCATCCCAAATTGGGCGAAATCATCCTTTGTGAGGATGAAATCATCTTCGATTTTGCAACTTGGGGATCGCCCCTTGTTGGACGAAATCACCCCTAATTCATCGATTTTTCCCTCAGACGAAATTGATGATTTAGGGATGATTTTTATGAAATCGAGACGATTTTGTCCCGACGATGTTGATGGCCTAAAAATGGTCGCGATGCCCCAAACAATAAAATTTAAATAAAAAAACTTGCACAAAGTTAAATCAAACCTAATCTATTAGGATTAGATCCTTACCCGTAGCCCGCGTCGGACCTCTGTCACTCTGTGCGTTGTCTCCACCATTTTTCTCTCTGTAGAGCTCTAGAACAGTAAAAAAAGTGAACAGTAAAAATGAATTAGGGTTTTACCCTATTTTCTTAGTTTTATTTAAAAATCAGCCTTTTAATTTTTGTTTTTCCGCATTTTTATCTCAAACATTTGATTTGGGTAAAAACACGGAGGGGGGACCATAGTCAGCATTCGTACGATGTGACCAAGAATTGTCGTTTAAAAATTTGAGTATATTTTTGCTTTCTTGTAAAATGGAAAAAACTCGTCTTTAACGCATTTTCTTCGAAAAATTTGCTAAAGAGGGGGCAAAATGTGGCACCCTAAAATTGGCACGGTTAAAACCTTAGTAAAAAGATAAAAGATAAAAATTTAAATTTTAAACCCAAACTGCCCGTTAAACCGCTTGTTACCCGCTTTCCCCATTTTTCGTGCCATTTTTAGGATTTGTTTTGACCGTTGGACGATATCATTACAGATTAGACGAAATTTTCCTCGATCTGACGAATTCGTCTGGAACAGAATGTCCATACGATTTCATCCCAAAACCAAATTTTCATAATTAGCTTTTGTTTCAACAGCCTCTCCAACTTGGGTAAAAACATGTCTGTGTAGTTGGAGATTTCCCTGTTGGAGATCTCCTAGATTGGGATGATCCCCAACCTCTTAAACCTCTTCCTAATCCTATATAAACTAGGATTTTTCTAGTTTATCCCCCTGAACCCCCTAAATCCCTTAGTTGATGGATTTCATTGCAGAGTTAGTTCCTTATTCCCTCGCACTACTTTTTGTATTATGTATTTTGTATTTTCTTGTAGGAACTCTACTATTTTTTAGTCGAAGCTAGCTTGGATCGTCGTGGATGATCTCGGACGATTATGGATGATTTTGTCGAGGAGCACAGATGATCTTGTACGATGGGAGGCGATCCTGACTGAAGTCTAGATTGGGGGCAATCAGAGTCTAGAGTTTGTATTTCCTTAGCTTTCTTTGCATTTTTCCTATTGTATTTCTGCATTGTCTTAAATTATTATTGTTTTTGCATCTTGGAGTTCACCTCATTTAGCATAACCGCATGATAAAGTTAAAATCAATCATTAAATCTATTGAATTTCCTTATTTGTTATTGGAATCTATTATTTAGGCATGTTTTCTATTATTTCTACCATTATCCTTTGCTTTTGCACTTGCATATTCGATATTTTACGTCTGTTTTTGTGATTGTAGGTTTCTAACGAATTTGTTTGACGAATTCGTCAGATTTTAGATGATTCTATCTGATTTCATATGACCTTCTATGATTTGGGACAATCCTATGAAATATCAGACGATTACATACAAATTGAGGCGATCTGAACTGCTACAAGACTCAGAATCTTCATCAGACATCCGAAATCAAGTATGACACCTTCTAGCTAGCATATTCTCTGTTATTAGCATTAATTTTTGTTTTCTATATTCATTTAAATTTGCATTGGCATATAGAATAGTTTAGATTCATCTTGGCCAAACCTAGGAGTTGAATGATCAAGTATAAAAATGAACACATCAAACTCACTGTCAACCTAGGCGTGGAAACTGCCATTCAAAATTTTCCTGGTGAACCCACCATCCGTCGAAAATTCACCCTTATACCCCTCCCCCGAGAGGCGGGACCTTCCAAGGGCCTCTCAGTCCGAGGTATTGTCCCATCCTTTTCACATCCCCCTTTCGGGCGCGGATCCTATAGCCTGAAGGTAAGGATGCGAAAAATTTGGAGCGATACAGGATATTATACCATCTACTATGATACATGACCAAGTGTCCATTCATCTTCGCAAGGTATTAAATTTAAGATAGTGACTCACACCTATTGAGTCCTCTTTGGAAAAGTACTAGTATAGATCATTGAACAATTTGCCCTTTCCACTTGGCTTGATAATAAAATACAATATTTATATAAAATTTAATGATTGTTCATCATGGTAACATTTCAACTAATCTTGATACCATGTGTAGCTCATTACAATTGTTCATTAAAACTATTCACCATGGAAGCACCCAATTAGAAAAGTCAAGCAAAAAGGTTGTTTATCTATGTAATATTCTAATTTTTCAAAGCATAGTTGTTGTAAAAGCAAGATCTTAGTAAGGAATGATTGTTGTCTGGTCAGGTATAGAACAAGATAATTAAAGTATATTTTTAACTCATCTAAGTACAAAAGCATGATAATTGTTTATGTTGGTATCCAAAAATACTTTGAGTTTATCCAAATACAAAAACAAGACTATCAACTTTTTGTCAGCCAAAAATTCTTTTGGTTTGTTCAATATAAAAATAGGATATTTTTTTATTGTCAAGATTTCTTCTAGTTTGTTCAAATATTAAAAAACAAAACAATCATTTTTTATAGTTAAGAATTCTTCTAATTTGTTCAAATACAAAATTAGGACAATTATTATTGTTTTTCTAAAAATCATGACAGTTATTAATTCTTTAAAGACCAAAATATGACAATATATTTTTGAGAGTAAAAAATTCATCTAGTTTATTCAAAGACAAAAACAAGACGATAATTTTATTAATAGTCAAGAATTCTTTCCATTTATTTAAAAATAAAAATAAGATAATATATATTTTTTTTGATAGTAAAAAATTCTTCAATTTATTTTATTTTAAAAGAAAATATTTAAAAAATAAAAATATCTCAAATATAAATTTTAGATATTCTTAAAATTTTAAAATTTTAAAAATATAAACATATGTAATAATACATTAAGATAAAAACATTTATTCTAAAGTATCATAATTATTAGTAAAAAAATAAAATAATAATTAGGAAGTTTGGCTCTTCTTGAAATCCAAAATTTAAATATAAGTTTGAAAATAAGGCCTTCGTTGTCATGTCACTCTCAGGATACCCGAAAATCGCGCAGTAAAATCTTTTCTGCAACGAAGTGCCTCCTTGATTGCAGGAAAGGGCTGAGATTTAACTGGACCGATTTTAAACGTAGTCAAATTTACTTGTCATCAGTGACATACGCCTAAGGTTAAGAACGATTGATTTTCCTTATCATAGCCAGGAATAACTTTTTCATGCTTTACAATATTCAATAAAATATTTAAATAATAAATTTAAAATTATTATAAAAATATATAATGTTTTTTAAGTTTATTATTGAAACGACACTTATATTTAATAAAAAATAAAATAATTAAAATAAAAAATATTTTAAAAAAATATCAGAGATTGAGAAGTCCAAAAAGCATGGAAAACGGCGAAAAGAGGACGGTCGTGGCCAACCAGAGAAGTCCAAAGTTTCCTCGGAAAAACAGAATAAAAAAGGGAGTGAAGAAGGAGAAGAGAGACCAGCAGTTTCCTAGGCCGAGCAAGTATGTCAGTGGAGTGGATCTTGAGCGACGTGTTACTGGCCTTGCAACTCTGCCTTGGATTTTGGCAGATCGGAAAGCTCACACCAGTCGGTGCACTCATACAATGTGGAACTGGCTACTTGCGCAGTCAACTGTTATAGCAGCGTGTTACTGGCCTTTCAACTCTGCCTTGGATTTTGGCAGATCAGAAAGCTCACACCAGTTGGTTCTCACCATTATGTTTTTACGAAGCAAAATATATCAAATTATTTTTTAACATTATAGTATTTTTCTTTTTTTCTTTTTTTACTTTATATCATTATACTGTATCTTTACTTTAAAATATTTTAAAAAAATTTAGAATTCTGTTTCTTTTGAACACTAAAATAATTGCATTTTCATTTATATTATAATATCATTATTTATTTTATTTTTTAATATTTTATATGGTTTTTTATTGGGGATCACTTCTATTAAAATATTATATTTATTTTTTTAATTGATAGTAGAAGGGGTTTTAAAAGGGTCCTTAAACCTATTACAAGTAGGTTTTGAAAGGCACCCCCAAACCTTAGATCTAGCAATAAGTATCAAGAAAGACTAAGATGGATTCCATGAATCAATCTCGAAAATCCAATGAAAATAGCAAATAAGCCGGAGATTTTTATCAAACAAATACAAGAGATTGTCCCTTGGTCAAGCAACATAGAAAAACAATAACAACATAATAATGATTAAATCTTTAAAAAAAATTGTTGCAATATATCTTTTTATCATAATATTTCATTTTGTTCTTTTAATTTTGTTTTTTTAACTTTCTCAAATCGCTATGTTTTTACAATCAACTCCTTGACATCATTTTGATTAAGAAATAAAATCTCACTTGGTTAGTTGCCTTCTAAAATTTGATTTCACAAAGATGAAGTTCAACACAACAATTCACTGATTTATCTACTATCCAATTTCCTTCTCTAGAAATATGCTCACACTTCAAAAAGATTGCTTCTAATAATAGATGATGATCATTAGCAAAAAAAATTATTTTTTATGTAGTCCCCACATCTATTTTTGTTAATAGCATTGATGATAATTTGTGAATCCCCCTCAATTAAAATATATTTCTATCATTTTTTTCTACTACAATTTTAATCCCTATAAAAAGTGTCCTAACCTTTGCATTGTTGTTAGTTGAGGTTCCATATGATTCTAAAAAAGTGAAGAGAATTTTGCCTTCATTATTTCTAAAAGAACCATTTTCACCAAATTTTCCTAGATTTCCTTTACAAGCATCAACAAAATTTATTTTGATAAATCCATTTTTTTGGACATTTCTATTTTACGATCGATCGAAGTAGATACTTTGTTTTAATTCTATCATTGCAAATGACCAGTCAATGTATGTTCAAATATTGTAGCCAAGTTATTAGCACATATTTTTCTGCAACTGAGACTTCCTATGATGAGCACCATCTTTGTAGATATTTTTCAAGAGAGGCAATAATACAGTTCCAAACTAGGGTATAATTTTGAGATTTATTTTTAAAATTTTGTTATTACTTTCAAGCCATAAATTTCAACAAATAATGGTAGGGCCAATTTTCCAAAGAATACATAATTCTCTAGCTTTGAAATAATTAATCCAACATTTCATCAACTCTTTCAATGTTTATGGAACTACCCAATATAATTTCATATTTAAAAAAATAACCCCAATTGGTGTGAGCAAATGGAAAATGAAGAAGTAAATGGTCTGATGTTTCTAAATATTTCTCACATCTGATGTTTCTAAATATTTCTCACATCTGATGTTTCTAAATATTTCTCACACAAGGCACATCTAAAGGGTCCATAATATCCTCATCTTTGTATAGTCTCTCCTATAAGAATCTTACTTTGAATTGCTAACCAAAGGAGTATTGATACCCTAGGGAGAGCCTCTAAAAACTAAAGATTTTTTCTAAGAATTTTTTTTGGGAGGATAAAATTTTGATTGTTCTAAATCCTTGTATCTCAACTTGATTCTTTGATAAATTGCAAATCAACTCATCCTTTTGTGTAAAAATTGGCAAATAAAAATATTGAAGCATCTTTTGAATTTCATCTGCAATTTGTTTAAGTTCCTCTCCTTCAACCAGGTTACTAAAATAAATCCATGATCTGGAGTTATTGCTCATAATAATATAGTTTTTGACCTTTGGACATTTACATGGTAGGCATGCTTGAGCCAATGGTTTCCATTTTGAGTCAAAGATAAGAGGATAAGGCTTCAACCAAACATCAAACCAAAAATTTGCATAACTCCCCTATTTGATAAACCATCTAATATGTTTCTTTATCAATTGCAAACTCTCTGATATGAAGTTCAATTTTGATGATCCTTTGGATAGAGTTATTTTCCTAGATAATTCAACTGCATCAAGAGAACCTATATATTTTTGAAGTAATATTTTTGCTCAATTCTTTCCTTGATCTCTAAATAATCTCCACCCAAGCTTTGCTCCTAATGCTAAATTCATAAGCCTACAATTATGCAAGCTTACTCCTCCAATATTCTTTCCTTTGCAAACCCTAACCCACTTACAAATATGAAACCTAATTATTTTCCTCACAACCTTCCCATAGAAAGTATTTTTGAATTTTATTACTTTCTAATGCTATGTGTATTGGTAATATTGAAAGTGCCATCATATAAATAGGGATGGATTGGAAAGTAGTCTTTATGATTTGTAGCATTCCTAACATGGTTAAGAATTTACCTTTTCAACCTACCAAACAAGCGTTCATTCTATCCAAAAAATATATTCAAAGCTCATTTTTGATCCCTTTAACAATCCAAGGAATACCCAAGTAGGTTGATGGAAATTTTTCAATTTTAAACCCCAAAATATTCATAATAACTTGTTGTAAATCTAGGGTAGTATTAATAAAAAAATCCTAGATTTTATAGTATTTACCAACTATCCAGGAACCTTATCATAGCATGATAATATTCATTTAAACTCCATGGCCTCACTAATGGAGGGATGGCCCAAAAGAAAAGTATCACCCACAAATTGAAGATGAGATTCAGAGGGATCATTTTTTGCAACATGAATACCTTTGAATTTTTCTTCCATTTTTATCTTTGAAAAGGCTCTCTCTAATGTTTCCACAAGAATAATGAATAGATAAGGAAAAAGTGGATCACCTTTATGAAGTCCACAAGATGACTTGAAGTAATCATTAGGAGAACCATTAGAAAATTTTGTAGTTTTATAACAACATTCAATCCACTCACACCAATAATCAATACCAACATTTATGAGAATAGCATGCAGAAAATTCCATGAAAACCTATCATATGTTTTGTTCATATCTAATTTCAAAAGAAAACTTGATTTTTTCATGGAATGAAGAGAATGTATGTACTCTTGTATAATAATTATACCATCAAGAATTTTTTTTCCACAAACAAAGACTGTGAGATAAGAAAACCTAGAATACCCTTCAACCTATTTGACATAATTTTTAAAATTATCTTATAAATCATATTACAAAGGTTTACTAGGTGAAAAATATCAAAATATTTTGTGTTGTCTTTCTTGGGAACCAAGGTAATAAAATTAGCATTGATCTCACTTATTATAGCCTTCCTTTTTTGGGCCTCTTCAACTACATCTAATATATCACTCTTCAATAAATCCCAAAAAAATTGAAAGAACATTATAGGAAATTCGTCAAGACTAGGTGCCTTGTTAGGATGGAAAGAGAAAAATTGTTTCTTGGAGCTCCTCCATAGATGTCTTCTTCATCAAGCTTTCATTTTGTCCCTGAGCGATAATTGATGGAATATTTTGTAAAAGTTTTTTTTTTGCCTCCTTATTTGGCCTTATATATGACAAAATATTATTTAAATAATTAATTTCTTCCTTTATATCTTCTTTGTTCTCAATATTTCTTCCATATGGAGTTAAAATATTTTTGATGTGACAAAAATAAAATTTTGTTTTTGTTGTAACATGAAAAAAATTGTATTTCTATCTCCTTCCTTGACCCATTTCTTTCTAGATTTTTGGAACCAATATGATTCCTCCTTTTTCAATGCATTATGATAATAATAAATTAATTGTTGTTACTCTTCACATAAGAATCCTAATCCATTTCATTAATTTCTACTATGTCTTGTAAGTTTTTGAGCTTGGATTCAATTTTTTTCTTTTATTTAAAAATGTTACTAAAAGATTTGGTATTCCAAATATTCGTCTTCTCCTTTAAATATTTCAACTTTTGAACAAACCTATGCATACATGATCCTTCAAATTTTGGTTCATCCCACCATAATATAGCCATTTGGAAAAATGGGTCTTACAGCCACATAAACTAGAAGTTGAAATGGCTTTGGATGACCAATATTAGGTAACTCACAATTCAAAATAATGGGTTTGTGATTTGATCCTACTCACACTAAAATATCTAGAGAGATTATATACTTTTTTTTGCAATGATTTAATGGATAACAAGAATCTATCCAATATTTCTACTATATGATTTTACCCAATACGTCTATTATCCCATGTATATTGAAATATTGAGGGACTAACATCCCAAAGGTCATTTGAATTGACAAATGAAGCAAAATATTGCATTGATTTAGACCATCCTAGAATACCACCATTATTTTCCAAAGGAGATAGAACAATGTTAAAATCACCTCCAAGAATCCATAGATCACAATGAATCATCATTTTGACAAAAATATGCTAAGGTCCTTCCAACATATTTCATGAGGAGTAGCTATATTTGGAGCATATACATTTATGACCCCAACTTTGATGTTTTCATATTTCCTTTAAAATAATATAGCAACCCAATTACTTTTTTCTTCTAATAATTACCCATTCCATTTATATTTATCCCATATTATTGCAATGCCATCTAAATCTCTTATAGAAGAAATTGCTAAACAATCACCCATATTCCAAATCTTCTTGAAAGCATCCTTACATTCCTCACTACTTAATTTTATTTTTTGTATTAAAATAAGCTTGGGACTATAACAACCTATTAATTCCTTAATAATTTTTTTAGGGGTTTTATTCATACCCCTAATATTCCATGATATCATTTTCATCATCAACACTTCTTATTTTTATTAGTGGGCTTAGCCCTACTTCTTGTTAACACCTATGATATTTTATTTAGATTCACAAAAATATCCTTTTGATTTTGTTTTTATCTTTGTACCTGCTTTTATGGCCTTCCTTTCCTTCTTCCATTCTTTCCAACACTCTCATCTTCATCAATTTCCTCTATTTTTTCTATTTTTTCATATTATTCCTAATGAGACTTATGTTCTAAAGATTTATGTTGCCCTAAAGAATTGAAAATGCAGAGAATAGCCTCATTAGTATTTTATTCTTTATGTTGCCCTAAAAACTCTTAATTGCATAGATGATCCTCCATAGTCATTCCTTTCTTATGTTGGCCTAGAAAACTTAAATTTCCTTAGATATCCTACATAAAATTGTCTTAATTGTACTACTAATGAAACCCTAAAGAGCAAGGAATACACTCCATACTACTTTTATTTTTATTGTGAGGAGAAGGTTTTATGCTACTTGAGAAGAATAGAGGTGATTTACTTGGATTAATTTTCATCTCATTCACCTCATTTGTTTTAGAATTCATCTCCCTATCTTCCTTTGCTTTAAAATTTGCATTCCCCTCTCACTTCGTACCTTTATATCCTTCTATATTTGAACTTATGTATTGTAATTTTTCATCCCTCATATCATGTTTTCTTCTAATGATTGATTCGACTAAATTGTAATGGCCTTTGTCATCTAATGATGTAGAGAGGTTTTTCTTACCACTTTCTTAGCAGTGGAAAATCCTTGATTTGACCTAGCTTCTCCTATAATATGATTTCCTTGTTTCAAATTGAATCTACCCTCATATAAAAAAATTTTCATCTCTTCCTCCATCATTTTCACTTGTAGTCTCTTGCCATGTGTCTGGTTTCATGACATTTGCAACATCATAATGCAATTTTTTCATAATCCACTTGTTGATCCCATTATCTTAATTTAGATTTAATATTAATTGACTATGTTAAAGGTTTTGAAATATCCATGGCAACACATATTCAAGTGTATACAACATGCCTTCTCTCCTTAGTAGTTGGTCCCTCCTGAATGAATTCACCCATATTATTACCAATATTCTTCAAAACCTCCTTATTTGTGAGTTGATAAGGAATTCCAAAAAGCCTAATCCATATTGAAAACCTTTTAATAGTTCTTGCATTCACAAAAAAATTCCCACTCCAAGGTCTAAATATATTGCATCTTTACCCCTAAATCATAAGCCTTTATCCATTATTTTATCCCTTATTTCTAAACTAGATAAAATAGTAAGGAAAAATCATTTTGAAAGAAAATTCATGCATTAATTTGAATTCAATCCCCACTTCCACTTGATCAAATTTTGAATCTAAAAATAACTGGCCAGTATCCATGGAATTTACATATTAACCCTTTGGTTTTAAGAACCATTATATCATGCTCAATCATCTCATCCTTGATAATCACTTTTGGTGTAGTATATGCTACTTGGATAGGGTTTATCATAGATTTAATCTTCCTCTTATTGCTAGCTAGGGCATTCATACTTCCAACTAGGTCATTCTTACTTTTAGTAAGGACTTTCAAAAATGACTTTCTTTCCATGTTACCTAGATTTTCTTCAACTAAATCCTTTAAATTATCCTAATATTTGGAATAAGAAGTGGTACTTGTTCCTTGATCACACTTTGCTTTCTACTTCTTGCTTCCTACTCACACTTCCTCCTCACTCCAAGCTTGCAGTCACTCCCAAATTATTGATAGTTTTATTATAATATTGTTATTTTAATTCACATTTTTGTAAATTATTACAATAATAGGATATTATTTTTATTAGAAGGTTCCTAACACCTTTCGTAGCCAAGAATAAATATGTATTACAATATTCTTATACTATTTATTATACTCTGAGTAGTTGAATGTCTATAGTCTTTTTTGGTTTATTTCTCATGAGTTACCCAAGTGCCTCTAATAATACACCAAGAGATGCAACTTGCTCAAGAATACAATTAAGATTTTTGCCTTATCATGAGCTATACTTCATGCATGCTACATCAATTATAAGATAATAAACAATAATATAAAATATGATATAGACCAATTAATATACAAATAAAAAATAATAGTTTTCTATTACAATTTTAAAAAAAAATAAATTATCAAAAAAAAAAAAAAAAATCAAAAAAAAAAACAAGTTATCATATTTTCAATTTAATTTTTGTTATTGATATTATTGAGAACTTATCCTAGTGTTTTCTATTCTTTATTTCTTAAAATAATAAGATATATAATCAATTTCTAATATATTAGTATAACTACCTTAAATATGCTTATAAGCTTTATATTCCAATATAATATGTTTCTCTATTTTTATTACCTTTGAAGTGCAAAAGGTGCATATTCTCTCTCCTTGTTCCTTTGTAAGTCTCTTCCATCTACTTGTCTCACATTTGAGTCAATGTGAGCTAGTTCTCAGTTAGGCTATAGGCATATTTGCTCTCAATTTTATGTTTATATCTAGATAGTTTTTTTGGTATTGTTTACATTTGGTATTAGACTTAGCAAAGTATTATGCCTTCTTTCTTCCCAGATCTAATTTTTTGTATTATTACCCTAAATTTCTCCTTACATAGAATTTTATATCATTCTTGTTTTTTGGTCATTCTATTAAATTATAATCACACTTATTCATCCATTTCACATTTTTCACCATCCAAGTTCTTGTTTTTCTATTCAACTCATCTCTGACTATAATATTAGGTCATCTAATTACATCAATTTGCTCAATTATTTTTATATATCCTAGAAGACAAATAATTATGGAAACCTCTATAGGAAAGGTGTCTATGGAATTGAAGATTTTATTTTGAATATATTTCTTGTCAAATACTTTTGGATCCTCTCTATTTGTCTCCATTTCAAGTTTTATATACTATTGGCCCATACTACATACTCATAAAGTACCATTAACACTACCTATAATCTAAATAAGACTTTTATGGCATTCCAATCCCATAATTTTACCTCGTTACATATGT
The DNA here is from genome assembly GCA_028583015.1 of Wollemia nobilis. NCBI lineage: Eukaryota > Viridiplantae > Streptophyta > Pinopsida > Araucariales > Araucariaceae > Wollemia > Wollemia nobilis. The sequence continues at coordinate 189,976 of JAQPPZ010002604.1, forward strand.
TCTACAATGCAAATAGTACTTTCATATGTCTCAATATTTTGAATCTACACATTGTCCAACAAAGTATGATATTGAAATCTACACCAAGATACTTGTATTTTAATACTTCCTCCAAAAGATACCCCTCAAATTGGAAGCTTAGATATTTCTTTTTCTTAAAAAAAAAAAAAAAAAATAATGAAAGAAATAGCTATTTCTTTTTTCTTTAGTTGGTAAAAAACTATCTTGGTTTAGTTATGTGAGATCAAAATAAAAGAGTATTTATCATAATGAAAGGACTTCAACTTGACTAAGCTCATAATATTACATCTCATTCATCATTATTCGATAATATCTTGGAATATATATATATATATATATATATATATATATATATTGATTACATGGGTTTAAATTAAACCCTATTTGTATTACATCATGATCATGTTACCATGGTATTTCAACAAACCATTTTACAATAACATTTTTTGTCAATTATGTATATCTCAATGGAAGAGCTGGTAGAGGTGATGTTGTTTGAATAATGTAGGTAATATATCACTTACTTACTCAATATCATATGGATATTAAACTAAAAACTATGTAGAGGCTAGGGTATATCTTACAAGAATCAAACTATTGAAAAAGGAAGAAAATATATTTTCATTTAAGGAGATTCAAAAATTATTTTTAATGATACCAACAAAAATGAATGTTTTTATTGGGTCAAAAATAACATTATTGTTGATGTTTATCAACTATTATTGGAGGTAGTATCTTCAAAATATCAACATATCTATAAAGAAGAAAAATAGGTAACAAATAATTTAACCAATTATATCATTTATATTTGATTTGATAGAATTCAAATTTTAGAAAGTATCTATCCTACCGAGCTTTATCTCTTAATGAAAATTATGTTAAGGATATGATTATAGAATATAAAAATTTGAGGAATATGAAGAATATATCTGATAGAAAGGGAGATGAAGAATATATTTGATAAAAATTCAAGTTTAATATGGTTAATTAACTTGATCATAAATGTATTGTCTTGTTATTTTGATGGGAGAGAGCTCATATAAACCAAACATAGCTAATTTAAAAAATTATGCATATATCACTTGGCATATAGTTTGTTAATTATTATCTAGGATTGAAATAGATGTCATTCATATTACATCATCACAACATTACCATGGTATTTTAGCAAACCACATAATGGTATTATATCACCAAGCAAGATTTAAGTTTGGGTCTCAATGCTAAGAACAAACATTTCTAACCATTTAATCTAATGTCATTTCGTATATATTGGACTAGTACATATTTATATAGGTGAATTCTATTGGAGGCCACTCCCATCAAAACAATAAAATATTAAATTTATTGTTAGGTTTATTAAACCATATCCATCTTGCCTTTTTATCAAAAATATTCTTCATGTTCTCTTCCATCAAATATATCCTTATCTTCCTCACACTACTATGTTTTTGCAATCATATACTTGACATAATTTTCATTAAGAGATAAATTCTTACTCAACTAATTGTCTTCTAAAATTTGAATTTGACCAAGATAAAAAATCAACACCATGATTGGATAAATTACCTGCTACCTGATTTCCTTCTCTATAAATATGATCACATTTTTGAGAGATTACCTCCAACAATAATTCATGAACATCATAAATAATGTTATTCCTAATATTATCCCCACATTCTTCCAAGGATTATACATTCTAATGACCAAATATTCTTCTAGGGGAAATCATTGATTGCTCCAAATTCTCATACCCCAACTTGATTGAGTATCCACTATTATTTGATGAATTGCAAACCAACTCATATTTTTATGTAAAAATAGGTAAAATAAAACTTTTGAAGCATATTTTGAAGCTCATTTACTATTTTTTTGAGTTTATCTCCTTTAACCAAGTTACTAAAAGATATCCATAGCATGGGGTTATTGTTCATATTAATATCATCGTTAAAATTTGGACCTTTATAAGCTAGAGATGCCTGAACCAATGATTTTTATTTTAAATTAGAGATAAAAATATAAGTGTTTGACCAAGTATTTGATAAAAAAATTGTATAATTCCCCTCACTAATTGACCATCTAATATGTTTCTTGATCAATTAAAAACAATCCGATATGAAGTTCCATATTGGAGATACTTTAGGTAAGGCTCATTTTCTAATTAATTTATAATGCATCAAGAGAATTTATATTTTTGAAGTAACATTTTCATCCAAGTATTTCCTTTATCTTTAAATAATCTCCAATCAAGGTCTACCCTAAGGCCAATCTCATAAGTTAACAATTCTACAAGCCTATCCCTCCAATACTCTTTCCTCTACAAACCTTATCACTTACAAATATTTAGTCTAAATTTCTCATCCTTTTCAAATAAAATATTTCTAAATTTTATCAAATTCATATGTTAGACCTACTTACAATCTTAATAGAGACATCTTATAAATAGTGATGGATTGCAATGTAATATTTACAAGTTGCACCCTTTAGTCATGTTTAAGAACTTATCTTTCCAACCTGCCAAATATTTTTATCCAAAATTGAGTCTAAAAGATCCTTCTTCTTTCCTTTATGAGACAAAATGATACCCAAATATGTTGATAGAAAATTTTCAATTTTAAACCTAAAATATACACAATAATTTTTTCTAAATCTAAGGTAGTGTTATTGAATAATATCTTAGAATTTTTAGTATCAACCAACTATTCAACCTTCTCATAGCATGATATTAATGATTTAAAATACACGGATTTAGTGACTAAGAGATGAATCAAAAGAAAAAATCATCAACAAATATAATATGAGTTTCAAAGGGACCATTTTTTGCAACATGAATACCTTTGAGTTTTTATTTCATTTTTGCCTTTGATAAAGTTATCCCTAATGCATCTATAAGAATAATAAAACTTTAAAGATATAGTGGATCACCATAGAAAAGTCCATGGGATGAATCAAGGTATCTTGTAGGGGATCAATTGATCAAAATAGAATATTTTAGAGTGCTATAAAAACATCTACTTCTATGCTTTTTTCATATCTAGTTTTATAAGCATACCTAGATATTTTATGGAATGAAGAGAATGTATGGTATTTTTTATGATGATTACATCATAAAAAAATTGTTTATAATGAACAAAACTACCTTGTTCCTCTAAGATAACATCATCTAGAATATGTTTCACCTTGTTTATCAATTTTTTAATTGATCTTATAAATCATATTACAAAGGTTTATTAAACAAATATATTAAAATATTTTGTCTTGAATTTCTTGGGAACTGATGTAATAATAATGACATTGATCTCACTTATTATAACATCTATTTTCTATGCCTCTTCAACTATAATCAACATATCGCTCTTCAATAAATCCCTAACTTTTTTTGAAGAACATTATGGAAAATCCTTTGGGGCTAGTGTCTTGTTCAAAAGAAAAGAGAAATCTTCCTCGTGTAGATCCTCCATAGATATCTTATTCACTAAGCTTTGATTTTATCTTATGTGATAATTTATGGAATAATTTATAAAATCTTACCTTGAGACACCTTATCTTGCCTAGCAGATATATTTGAAATACTTAATTTCTTTCTTCTTTTATGTCTTATTTTTTCTCAATATTTCTTCTATTTGGAGTTGAAATATTTTTTATGTGATGAAAGAAAAATTTTATTTTGATTGTAGCATGAAAAATTTTAGTATTTCGTTTTCTTCCTTGATCCATCTCTCCTTAGATTTATAGAACCAATATAACTCCTATTTTTTCAATACATTATGATAATTAGAAAGTAATTATTTTTCTTTCATATAATCATCTTGGTCCATTCCATTGATTTGTATTATATTTTGTAAAATTTTGAGTCTATATTTAATTTTATCCTTCTATTTAGATATGTTAGCAAAATATTTAACTTTTAATAAGGATTGAAAACCCAAATTGCCATGTTTACTAAATTTGTAAGCTTATATAGGGAGAGTAATGCCTAACTTACAATATTTGCAATATCTTCAATTAGGAAGATCAAATTGCATCATGAAATAATAGCATAATGAAGGCTAACTTAAGCTAACAACTACCTTAAGATAATAACCTAAAACTAACATGAGCTAAAATATATGCTTAATATTTAAATAAATAATAATAATAATTACTAATCAATGATTATCATTCGTCCCCACTTAAGAAGCATTGGAATCCAATACTTTTACAAGAAAGTGGAAGAGAACAAATGCCCAATTGGGATATAGTGTACGTAAATAAGAAGATTGAGAGCTGGATACCATCGAGCTTGCACTCTATTACAAATCCATAAAAGTTTACAAAATCCCAAATGGGAGGAGTAAAAGATAATTTAACTCCTCAAAGATCCAATGGATTATATTACAAAAGCCACAAGTGGAAGTGGACTCAAATGTTGAAAAGCATATAAATATTTATTATGCACCTAATACAAAGCTTTGCATAAATTAATTAATTATCTAAAATAATTAATTAATATAAAAGTCCCGGCCCCCCCCCGGGGAAAAAAAAAAAAAAAAAAAAAAAGTGCATAATTAATTAATTAATTTAAGAATATGATTTTAATTGATTAAATTAAAATCACATTTTCATGAAAATTTTATTTTAAATATTTTTGATGCACACAATCAAAATAGACTATGCACCTTGTGGCGCACATGGCATTGACCATGTGTGTCATGCATGGTACGCATTCTTCGACCATGTGTAGGCCATGGATGGGTGTGCTAGCTATGCACATGGTAGCATGCAAGCGCATGGGTGATCGTGCATACATGCGTAGGCCATGCATGAGCATGTATCAACTACATGCATAGCCATGCATGCATGGCATCATGCAAGCACATGGGTGAGCACATTTAGTAGGTGTGCTACATAGAATATGGCCAGGAATCCCCCCCCCCCCCCCCCCCCCCCCCCCCCCCCCCCCCCCCCCCCCCCCCCCCCCCCCCCCCCCCCCCCCCCCCCCCCCCCCCCCCCCCCCCCCCCCCCCCCCCCCCCCCCCCCCCCCCCCCCCCCCCCCCCCCCCCCCCCCCCCCCCCCCCCCCCCCCCCCCCCCCCCCCCCCCCCGCCCCCCCCCCCCCCCCCCCCCCCCCCCCCCCCCCCCCCCCCCCCCCCCCCCCCCCCCCCCCCCCCCCCCCCCCCCCCCCCCCCCCCCCCCCCCCCCCTCCTCCCCCCCCCCCCCCCCCCCCCCCCCCCCCCCCCCCCCCCCCCCCCCCCCCCCCCCCCCCCCCCCCCCCCCCCCCCCCCCCCCCCCCCCCCCCCCCCCCCCCCCCCCCCCCCCCCCCCCCCCCCCCCCCCCCCCCCCCCCCCCCCCCCCCCCCCCCCCCCCCCCCCCCCCCCCCCCCCCCCCCCCCCCCCCCCCCCCCCCCCCCCCCCCCCCCCCCCTCCCCCCCCCCCCCCCCCCCCCCCCCCCCCCCCCCCCCCCCCCCCCCCCCCCCCCCCCCCCCCCCCCCCCCCCCCCCCCCCCCCACATGTATTTGTAATGCAAAATTTCCATATGCACCCCATAGGGGTACGCATAATTATATTTCTTTTTTTGGATGTAAAATATTCATCAAGGTAAAAGGAGATAATGAGGTGGGTACAAGCATGAGTGTGTAAAGTTGTTAGGTGATGCAACTCATGCTAGGTGTAGGGACACCCATGATAAATATGAAGATGTTAAAAATATTATGTGCAACTTTGAATGTGACATAGTTTGAAATATGAGAGATTTATGTCGAGGAGGGGCCAAGGACTTGAGATCTGGATCATCTTGTTCTGGGATATCTACTATGTAGCCACCAACGATATGATCGAGAGAAATTATCCACTCGCTATCATCCTAGTGTAGGTGAAATCTAGCCTAAATTTGCCATGGACACAACATCGATGGTGGCTAGGAATTGGTAATATCTTTAGCTATGGTATATGGAAAACAATATAGAGGAAAATATCATAGTTGTACATGATGTGTCTTTTTTCGTGCGTTGCTAGTAAGTGCAGCTAGGGTGGCCATAAAAGGGGCCATATAGGTGGGAGGTCACATGGCTTCTAGATTTGGTTTCTCACACTCTTCTTCTTCTATATATGTAATGGCTAGGCCTTTAGAAAGACCTTCAAAGCTTTTAGCTTTAACTTTTTTTATTGCTTCAACAACACAAGGGTCCTCTTCATAGAGACCTTCAATTTCTGAGTTTTTATTGAAAAAATTGGTAGATTTTTCTACTTCGAGAGTAGCATCATCTAGTGCAAATATAATGGGATGTTTCCTTGTCCATAGAAATTGGTTCGATTCTAGGTGTTGCTTCAAAAAAAATTCAACAATTTCTTCTACAAGAAGAATTTCTCCTTCAACAAATGCCTACACTTTTGCTACCATTTCTTTGGCTAGCATGGTATCTTAGATCTACTAGAGTTTAACAATGAGCACTTTGGCTCATTGAGATATCTCTTCAAGAGAGATATCCTAGATAGGCAACATGGTGCCTTAGGAAAGATTAAGAGCAAACATATTTTACTACTCTAATACCAATAATAAGGATTGAAAATCCAAATTGTCATGTTTATTAAATTTATGAGCTTATATAGGCATAGCAATGCCTAACTTACAATATTTGCAATATCTTCCAATTAGGAAGATCAGATTGCATCATGAAATAATAGCATAATGAAAGCTAACTTAAGCTAATAACCTAAAACTAATGTGAGCTAAAATGTTTGCTCACTATTTATATAAAAATAATAAGAATGACTAAGAAATCCTTATCAACTTTATAAATATTTATTTTCCACTTTAGATATTCTATCTTTTAAACAAACTTGTACATATATGATCCTTCAAAATTTACTTCATCCCACCATAACATAACCATTTGGAATAAATCCAATTCCTGGATAGATTGAAAGTGAAATGGCCTTGGATGACATTATTGAGTAAATCACATCTCAAAATAAGGGGTATGTGATTTTGTCCTACTTACAATTAAATGTTTGAAGAGATTGTACACATTACTTGTAACCATGTCATGGATAAGAAAAAACTATCCAATATTTCTATTATATGAGTTTCTCCAATGCATCTATCATCCCATGAATATTAAAAAGTTGAAGAAAAAACATCCTAAAGGCCATTTGAATTAACAAATGAAGAAAAATCCTACATTGATTTAGACCATCTAGGAGTATCATCCTTCTTTTCCAAAGGATATAGAACCATGGTGAAGTCCTACTAAGAATTCATAGATCATAATTATGAATCATTATTGTATTTGATAAAAATATACTAAGGCCCTTCCAACATCATTAACGAGGAGTAATTTTAGATGGAGCATATATATTTATAAACCCAATTTGAATGTTTTTCTCTTTCCTTCAAAATAGACTAGCAATCCAGTTACTTTTTACTTCTAGTAATTGTTCATCACATTTATATTTTCTCATATTATCATAATACTTTAGGTTCATATAGAAGAAATTGGTAGAAAATCCTCCATATTCCAAATAAATTTTAATGTATCCTTACATTCCTCATTGCTTAATTTTATTTATTGTATTAAAATAAACTTAGGATATAGCATATATAAATTCCTTAGTATATATTTTTTAGGGTCTATTCATATCCCTAATATTCCATAATAATACCTTTGTTATCACTTTTTATTTTTATTAGTGATTTTAGCTTTAGTTCTTATTAACACTTGTGATATTTGCTTTTTGTTTTTGTAGTACCTTGGCACTACTTTGTAATTTTTTCCAATTTTGGAGGAGAATGCAACAACAAAAATCGGGTGATAGAAAATATCTCATTTTTTTCAAAATTTAATCTAAAGTGGATTATGACTGATTTGCATGCAAAATTCAGTTGATTGGCTCCAAAAGTTGATTTGCTTGCAAAATTTAGTTGATTGGCTCCAAAAGTTGATTTGCTCACTAAAGGGGGTTTATTGGTTCAAAGGAGCAATTTGCTCGATAAAAATTTTCAATCTAATTCCAAATGCAAGAGATTCATTCACCAGATCTAAGCAAAATCACTCAAACAATCACAAAGGTAAAATATGGTAGGGATCTAATGTGAATCTTTTAGAAAGCAATTTTTTGATATGTAGTGGAACATCAAGTCATTTTGGAAGCCTTCTAAGCTTGTTAGAGGCATTATTAGAGGCATGTGACACTTGGGGGTGCAACATATTTCTAAAGTTACACCTAAATATTTACTTTTAGTAGGAGTAATTATTTTTCACCCCATGTTACTCAAGGTTAAAATTTTACTATAAATAGGGTCCAAGGGCCCTCATTGTAATCATATTTTGGCCATGATAATTTAAAGCTACAATGTGCAACACACATTGTGCTTTGCACTCATGAGGTTGTAATGAATTGGTATATAATTAGGTATCACGTGAGTGGCATCACTCTTGTGGTTTGCTAAGTGCATGGTAGTTGTGGCATGGCCCTTCTAACCCACCTTGTCTTTTGCTTATCAAATTTATAATCAAATGAATGGATGGATACTGATGTTATTGGACTTATCATGTGTTGATTGATCACATTTTCTCCTCGCTATGATGTAAATTCCACATTTTATTTCAATCTCTCATGCTCTAAACTTCCAAGCAATTTCATTTCTACATTTTACTTTTCATTCATTTTCCATTTTTGTACTTTGTTTGCATGTAATTTGTTTTAGATTAGCATAGAGGTTTTATACAAGGACAACAAGAAACTTATCCAAATTTGGAGGTCATTATAATCCATTGGAAATCCTATCCAACCTTGTTTAAACTTAGGTTGGGGGTGCAAAACCTAATTTAGAAGTTAGGACAATTTCCTAGTTCAACATAGTTTATGGCATGCCCAATGGGACCAACCCTTATTTTCTTCATTGCATTAAATTACTTATTTTATTTTTTAAAATTACATTTGTCATGGACATAGCTATTGGATTGAAATCAGGAAAATATTTCACTAAGTCAAGTTTACCAAGCAATTAACTCCAAAATTTGAAGCGATTCTTTTAATTTTAGACAAAGAGTGAAATTGCTAAGTCCTAAAAAGTGAATTATTTTCTTAGTAAATCCAATCAATTTGCTCTGATTTAGTGAGCTATTCATTTAACAAAACCTACATTTTCACATATCAAATTTAGAGCAATTCATTGATATCAAGAATTGGATTTTTTAATCCTAGTTTGACTTCAAAATTGACCAATTTTTTGTTATTTGTGTTCAAATTTTGTAGGTACTTTGCAAATGGTGACTTTGACATGAACTTCATAATTCTTATTTTTTTGTAAAGATGATAATTTCAACAACATTTGAGCAACATAAAAACTTGAATCTAACCTCAAATGAGCATCTGCCATGGGAAAGAAGCACTTAAGGTAGATTCTTAATCATTTTTCCTAAGTTCAAAACAACAAGCAATTTTCTTGTAAAAAGTGAGTGATTCACTCTAACACGATAATATTCATCCAAGATAGATTTGGTGAGAGATTTTCTCTAAATTTGAAAAGTGAGTCACTAGGAAAGACAAGTTTCTTCCTCCCTCCCTAATGGTAAAGTGATTCACTCTAGTCCCAAAGGAAATTCATTCTAACTGATTTGCTTGGATTATTTTCTTTTTACAATTTTTTTCTAAATTTAGAAATTTAAGTAAATTGCTTGATAATGGTAAGCAGACCACCAACATTTTTTAAATAAATTATTCCATTTATGAAATTCAACAAAACTATACCTTGCTAGCAAGTAACCCTAAAATTATGAGAAAATCATTCTAATTTTGTGAGCAAATCATTCAATAAAAAAATTCTAAAAAATATTAATCTTAAAACTCTATTTATGTAACCCAAGTGTTGTAGGTGAGTTGGAGAAGAGAGGAAAATCCTCCAAGGGAAGTCCCAGGTTCTAATATCCACCCTACCAAAAATTTGAATTGGGTAACCAAAATCCAATTGATAATGTTGGTGCGGGCAACGCCTGGTGCGACTCCCAGATAAGTTTGGCCTTTCTAGACCAGAAGGTTATTCAAGAAATAATCAACAAAGCAAACATAAGAATGAAAATTCTGAGCAATGGAACTAGAATACCCTAACTGAACCAAAGAGAAAATAAAGTAGGTACCTCTAGTACTCGAGCCATCAAGAGAAATGATAGAAAGAAGAGCTTCCCTAGTTTGCAAATCCCACCAACTGGGAGGGTGGGTGGTCGTATTAATTAAGATCGCATTTTTTCAATGCCCAATTAGCTAAATCAATATCCAATTAGCTAAATTATTTTGTTCTTTGATCACATGATTGTATTCAACTTTCAAAAAGCCCATGTAGATTAATTGAATCTTCTCAACAATTTTTTTTATTCTTCAATCAACCTTATGATTCTTAAGAGTCTTCAACCAATTAATCATGACTTGAGAGTCAGATTCAACCAACATTTTTTTCCATCCAAACTTAGTAACCTCTCAAAGTCCTCTAAGAATACCATACCCCTCAGCAAGGTTATTGAAAAGGATACCCAAATTCTCAACAAAAATGAATAACAAGGAACCATCTAAAAATCTACCAATTTGCTTTTCTAGGGTTCCCATTAGAGGCTTCATGGGTATTGACTTTTCCAAAATCCTTAGGAGGTTGCCAATTACTTTTTTTATCCATATTTTGATTATTCACATTCCCTTTTATCCTTAAAAAAATTAATCTTCAATATTTACATCACTTAATCTCATCTTTGGTGGGAATGTGAAGGTGCTTCTAACATAATTATTATGATGTTGTAAATGTATATGAATTTATATGATATAAATATCTTACTTATTGTAAGAATTCCTAAGAATATAATTGTTTTTTAATAAGTGTATTATTATTTACATGTTGACGACTGTTAGTATTATAGTTAAAGTTATAATAATGGTCTATAAAAAATAGTTGAGTCTATATATGTCATTTTCTAATATTGAAATAGAGCTCTCAAAAACCAAATTAAATTATAGTAAATTACTTTCTAATATTTTAACATACCTTGAAAACCTGGAAACTAAAATAGGCA